>JAPYZD010000576.1:0-64844 GCA_030522725.1 Ichneumoninae sp. B BG-2022a
AAAAAAAAAAAAAAAAAAAAAAAAAACCCCCCTGTGAGCCACCTCCATAGCATGTTGCATGGTACTTGGATAGATGCGTTATTTGTCAGGCAGCATCTTATCCTGTTATGGTATGGCGCGTTCTGCAGAGAAAGGATCGCGGCACACGGGCAGTCAGAAGTCGGGGACAGTCGGACGAACGACGAGTCAGGAGGAGCATAGCAGCGACGAGCATCATACGACGCACACCGGCTCGTCGCATCCCAGCTTACCTCACAGTGGACACTCTCACCAAAGTCTGAGGTAATTTTCAGCGAAATTAATTACCACCGTTGGTCAAATCTCGTTATTATAATTGTCCGTTGTATTGCAGTAACACCACATCGATTAACTCGATAGCGACCGACGCGACGTCGACGATGAATCACGCGCCCGATTCACTCGACACGAAGATCGAAACTTTGCTGCGCGACTGGCATCACAATCCCGATCTTCTCTTCTCCATACACCCGATAGACGGAAGTTTCCTGATATGGCACATTGAGTGGCTGGACGAGTATCATCCCGGTTCCTTCCGACAGGCTCAAATATCGTTTTCCACGAGAATACCAAATGCCTTCCCTCTCGGCGACGCCTCGACGATGAGCCACAACGTTTCGATGTACTCGCACAACACCGGCGGCCCGTTGTTGAGCATACGCGAGGTAGCGAAGACCTCGGCGAAGCCCGCCTCCGATCACACGGAAGTGACGACCCCGTTGCCGAGTCTCATAGAGCAAGACGAGGAGCAGTCGACTCTCACCTCCAAGGCCGGACAGGAATTGCTTCAGGGTGTTCAAAATCTGGTCGATCAGGCGAAAAACGTGTCGGTCGCGGTGAACGGCAACGCGACGGAAAATTCTATGAACGGTCAGGAGAACGTGAGCGACATCTTCGCTCATCCCAGTCCGATCGTCTCGATGGTATCGAAACACTCCAACGGCACGCTCAACCTGTGGCAATTGACATTCGCCGACAAAACAAAATTTTCCCAAGTACTGAGCATCGGTCACGCCTGTCGGGCTTCCGGTCATCGTTTCCGCGTGAACGACATAACTTGCCATCCGGTATTGCCGCTCCTGGTGACAACGTCGCATCACAACATACCGGACTTTCCGGCCGCCCAGGGTGAGAGTTCACCGTGCACGGACAGCAACATGGAGCAGCACAGGGACAACGAGGCCAGAAGCAAGGAGCTCATGTCGGCGACTGGTTTTTGCAGCGAATTGATTCTGTGGCGCGTCGACGCGGTGGGACCGTTGTCGAAGAGCGGCGGTGTGTCCGAGCTGGCGCGCATAAATTCGCCGGAGATATCGGCGTTCAGCAACGTCGCGTGGGTACCGACACTGCTGCCGAGCACGACGCTGGGCAACTTGTCGAACTCGCCGAGCGCCTGTTTCGTAGCGAGCGACGGTGAGTGTCTTCGGGTGTACCAGGCGGTCATCGACGCCAGAACGTTGCTCGCCGAGGTGTCGATAAGCGAGCGAAGGAGCCGCATGATGGACTCGATGGCGAGCCTCTCGACCGACATGTCCTCGGACGACGGTGTGAGAAACTCGATTCACGACAGAATTAAAATCGTGTCGCAACAGTCGACGGCGAGACCCGGTTGCGTTATACAGCTCGACGCTATATCCGACGCGACGCACGACTGGCAGAACACCCAGTTTCTTCACGTCTTTCAGGAGCAACTCATAACCGGCGAGAGAAACGACGAGAAGCAAACCGGCATCGACACGACGATGAACGATCTTGGCTTCATGGAATCGACCCTCGACGCTATGGTGGATCTTCAGCAGTCGGCGATATTCGAGGAACCGTTCTACATCGTCGTACTCGAGAGAACGCAAAAGGGAACGACCGTTCACATGTGGAGATTGGTAATCGCCTCGCAGCCGGAGACGAACGGTCTGACCGGCTCGATGATGTACGTGCCGGACTCTCATCTGGTGCAGGACGAGGACGAGGAGGGCACACCGGGAAGGCACTCGGAGGGTCGACGCTCCCGTCGACCGAGCCAGACCGGTGCGCGAAGTCGACGCTCCAGTCAGGCCGACTACGATTCAGCCTTCACTCATCGACGACATCACAACAGTCACGTTCTCATAACGACCACGAAAGTCTGCACCCAAGAATTGCCGCTGCCCGACGGTGTCGAGGTGGTTCACGCCGCTCCGGCCGCCGGACATCTGAGCAGTTCATCGATCTATCCGGCTTGCTTCGCGCCCTACATCGTCGTTACCGCCTGCAGCGACAGTACGGTGCGATTCTGGAAATGCAAAGTCACGAAAACCGGCAAGAGCGAGCAGCTCGACTACGAGTGGTGCGAGTGGGAAATGATCAGGAAGGATCAAGAGTCTACCATCGATATATCGGGTCAGCCGTTGAACATAAGCGCCGCTTACAGCGGTAGGATAGCTTGCGCCTACAAGTACGGAAAATCTTTCACCCGACCGACGAAGAGCGATCCGGACTCGCGTTACGTCAATCTGTGCGTAGCGATCTACGAATGCGAGAGCACGGGCGGAAGCGAGTGGATCCTCGAGGACACGATACACTTGAAAAACATACATCTCCCAAGGATTCAAGTCGATCAGCATCTCGATCTGAGTTATCTGTACGATAGTAAATTTTTGCAGAAGAAACAACGATTGACGCAAGTTCTGCAGAATCTGAGCCACGAGGATGTGAGATCACCGAGGAACGGCGAGAACGGCGACGGCACGAAATCGAACGCCGGTCTCTTGGCCGTGCCGTCTTTCAGTACGTTGCAATCGTTGAGAAAGTCTATAATAGAGAATGGCAATACTTGCCCCCTGACGCAAAAGCACTTGGTTCAACTGGACTGGGTGTCGAAGGAGGACGGCTCGCACATCCTGACCGTCGGAGTCGGCTCGAAGATAATGCTCTTCACGCCCGTCTGCTCGGATCTCGCTCAGGCGAACATGAAAGCCATGAAAGAATCTCAGAGCAACAACAGGCCTATACTGCGAAAAACTTCGTCACTGGCGCAGCCCCAGTTCGTCGACGAGATACGCTGGATGAAGCTGAGGAAGATTAAGCTGACGACGGCCGACGGTCTGCCGCCCTTGCCGATGCAGATATCCTGGGTGCGCGACGGTATTCTCGTCGTCGGCATGGACTCGGAGATGCACGTTTACTCGCAGTGGAAGCCGAATCCCGAGAAGGACTGTTGTCACTCGAATCTTCAGCATCAGGAGTCCGACGAGTTTCAGGCTAGCAGAAACTTGAGGGACGAGGATCTTCGAACGTTGGCGCACGAGACGTCGCAGCGACGATTGACGAACGTCTCGTCGATGCCGCATCTGTCGCGCGTCAGTAGCATAAATCTGACGATGCTGGACGCGAAGAAGAAGCGAGGCATGCAGAACGACACGACGAGCTTCGATTACATGCCGGATTACGGCTTGTTCGAGGCCTCGCGGATCGCCTGTCCCGTATTGCCCCAGTACCATCCCAAGCAGCTCATGGAACTTCTGAATTCCGGTAAAATACGATGGGTCAAGGCTATACTGTCGCATCTGGTGAGGTGCATAGCGAGCTCCTGTTCCGTCAGAGCCGACGACGAAAATTTGATGAAGCAGCGTGGCGGATGGTCGAGATCGAGAACGATGTCCGTGAGCTACGCCGGAACGACCTCGCCCCTCGAGCCTCGAGGCTCCACGACGCAGATACCCGAGGAACTGACACTCGACTACGCCGAGATAACGTCAATCTCGCCGCTTCCCCTGTGGACGCTCCTGATCGCCGACAAGGAGACGAACGCCACTCAGCAGAAAGAGGACAAGCAGGATTACAATGAACTGTTCGATGGAAACTTGGACGAGGGCGAATCACTCGACGACATGCTGGACGAGGGTTACGACTGCTCGCGAGCGAAGGATCGTCGTTCGTCGGTGCCGGAGCGACAGGAAATATCCCACTTCGGTCCCCGACAGGGGAGACTCCTCTCGCGTCTCCTGACCCACACTCACCTGCCCGGACTGTCCAGTCTCGATCAGATGCATCTTCTCGCTCTCGCCGACACGGTCTCGACGTGCAACGTCGACTTCGCCGAACGTTTCGCCATCGACGCGGCAAAGTCGGCGATAGCCAAGGAAAATCTCACTGGAATTCCCGACGGTGAAATGGCCTCGACCGATTCGCTCGACGACTGCGGTCTAAGATTTCTTCTCGCTATGAAGCACTACAATTATCTCATACGCTGTTTGCCTCTTGCGCAACGCGCCCAGTTTCAGACGCAGGGAGTGTCGACGAACAATCTCGTGTGGGCTTTCCACTCCGAATCCGAGGACGAATTGCTCGCTCTGATTCCCTCGTACGCCAAGGGTCAGCCGAAGTGGTCGGTGCTCAAGGAACTCGGCGTAGGCTGGTGGATAACGAGCAACGTCGTTCTCAAGCGATGCATCGAGAAGATCGCCAAGGCGGCCTTTCAACAGAAACAGGATCCACTCGACGCGGCCATTTACTATCTGGCGATGAAGAAGAAGAATCTCGTTTGGGGTCTTTTCAGAAACAAGAGGGACGAGAGAATGACGAGTTTCTTCGCGAACAACTTCACCGAGGATAGATGGAGAAAGGCGGCGCTGAAGAATGCTTTCGCTCTGCTGGGAAAACAGAGATTCGAGCACGCCGCCGCTTTCTTCCTGCTCGCCGGAGCGCTCAGAGACGCCATAGACGTATGTCTGCACAAACTGAACGACATACAGATGGCCATGATCATCGCGAGACTCTACGAAGACGACATGACATCACCGAATCTCAAACGACTCATGTACGAGGAGATACTGGGATTCGACAAGGACGGCAATCATCCCGACGTAAACAGAGCTCATCCCGATCCGTTCTTGCGGAGCATGGCTCTCTGGATTCTCAAGGACCATTCGGGATCATTGAATACTCTGCTGCTGACCAATGTAGGCGTTATGCATCCGCAGTACAACGACGAGTCTGACAAACCCGAAGGAGCAACCGGTAATCGAGACGATTGTTTTGATTTATTGATCACGAAGATAAAATTTCGTCTCATTACAGCGATTTAATTTTTTATTTCCTTTTTTTGTAGCCAATCCAAACGTTTTCAATTTCTACGTTTACCTTCGAACTCACCCGTTGCTGATTCGACAGTACATCGCATCGACGGCACTCGACAGAAAGAAGGGTCATTCGGTCGTGATATCGGGATTCAGTTATGGCACGGAATCGAAGGGCCAGCCCGACAAACATTTGATGCTCGAGGACAGCATCACGCCGCTCGAGAGACAATTGTATTTCACCACGGCTCACGCACACTTCAAAGCCGGCTGTCCTGCACTTGCTCTTGAGGTGCTCTCGAAATTGCCGAATAAAGTTATGGACACTAACGGTGACGACACGCCTAGTAAGTTTAATTAACTGGCATCGTGTTAGGCGTCTTGTCGATTCTCAGAAAACAATGAGTGCATTTTTCAGGTCTGCTGACCAGTCCGAGTAAATCTAGAGCTACGGATACACAAATCGACACTGGTATCATAAGCTGGGACCACGGTGACCAAAAACCTCCGACGCAGCCAGGTTCGTTCTACTGGAATTGTAGCAAAACAAAATTACGAGTACCTAGCACTTTGGTCTCGTGGTTGAAGTGCCAGACTCGAAAACAAAGTGTCAGCAGGTCTTGGTTTGAAATCCCGGTGCCGTAGTCTTGCTGGTAGATAAATATTGCGACGCGACGAAGCTCCTGGCATCTATCGTGGATAGTCGATTCATGTCAGTACCCTAACGGACTCAGCCACTGACTAAAACACTGAAAAAAACCACAGTGGTTTATTGTCTAAAGTAACCGACCAAACCACTGTGAAAACCACGGGCCCTGCGAACCCAAAAGTTCCGAGGCAACCTTATGATGTGATGGGTTTTTAAATAACCACCATTCAAACCACCGTACAAACCACCATCCGAATAAAGTCTAGCGAGCTTGCCACACGGTGGTATTGTCGTCAAAACTTTATGACGTATCATTTTGTTGCTAAGACCGGTCGGGCTTGAAATACGCGATCGGAAATAATGAGAGTTAAAGCGATTCGAAAATGGCTTTAAGTCTTCTCACATTTAACATCGGAAAATTTCAAGTTGTAGGAAATAGCACAAATCCGACGACGATTTCCACGGCGTTCGCAACGAAAAATTCAACAGTGGTTTCAAAGTGAAACCAACTTTGACCTCACCCATTTGAAACCGTCCCACGGATCATCCGTAGTGATTGTACGGTGATTTCGACAGTAAAACAACCGTCCCGCAAGCTCCATTCAGCTTACTCAGACGGTGGTTCGAACGGTAGTTTCGACGATAAAACCACCGTGTTGCAGATTTACTCGAATTTACTCGGACGGTGGTTTGAAGATAGTTTCTACAACAAAAACCACCATTTTGCAAACTTACTCGAATTTAATCCGACTTCTCAGAACTTTTGGATCCGCCGGGCCTGTGGTTTTCACAGTGGATTGTGCAATTACATTTTGGCAATAAACCACTGTGGTGTTCTTGGTGATGACCACCGTGGCTTTCCACAGTGGCCGAATCGGCTAGGGTAGACGTCCAATGTTTACAGCCAGCAATCCACGTAACGTAGCTCCGACGCCGTGAAGCAAACCTAGAAGACTGAATATTACCGACACCTAAAAAGTATAGTTAACGTTCACTCATATTGAGTAACGCCCAAAGTGGTACGTTCCCACTCCAGGAAAAAATCGTACGTCCTGTTGCTAACAACCATAGCAGTTGATGCGACGATAAGTAAAAGAAAGAGTCCCGTGAATGTATTTGAAGGATTCTATTCGTTATACTATTTTAGAATCCGCTTCGACAATGGATTGGGGAAGTACAGCAACTGATTGGTCCGAGCCGGTTGCAAAACAAGCGGACGACGAATTAGTATTAAATTGGGACGATGGTCCGGCAGAGGACGACGATCTGGAGAGTCCACCTATGACTATGAAGTTGGATAGAGAAGACAGCGCCAAGTCGGAGGACAAAGATGGTAAGAGTAGTGAAAAAAATTTACACGATGGCTATATCACATTTGCATTCATATTTATACGAGCGATTAACGTTTGACAGAAGACGCTGCAAAGCCGATGGGACAATTGGACATAATGGCTCAGCAACTGAAGTTTGTTGCTTGCCTGAAGATCCTGATGGAGGAATTGTCGACTTTGGCAACTGGTTTCGAGGTGGACGGAGGGCAGCTTCGTTATCAGCTGTACGTTTGGCTCGAGCGTGAAGTCGACGCGTTGCGTCAACTATGCAGTTACAGCGTCAACGCCGACGGAGACGTCACCAACGTCAACGAATGTAATGTCAAACTAATTTTCATACCAGCTGGTCGTTGATCGCTGTGTCGCTAGTAACCAGCTCTAATTACACATGAAAACAAAAAAAAATAATAATCATTGTCGCAAAGCTGAGTTTATACGAAAAACATTACTATAAAAATTTCAGACGAAGGCGGTATGGTTGACGACGTACCCCCGTACAGACCAGGGGAACAACCGACTTTGCATGAAATTTTAGTCGCCGAAAAGCTTGATTTTGAAGCTAAAGTACAAAGAGCCGCTAAGAGAAAAAAGTGGCTCAAAGGTAACTAACACTCATTAGAACATGCATAATTTATTGCTTATATCATCATTATCGTTGGTCATGAAAATATATTACACTCGGTGCGAAAATTGCTGTTTTGCGCGCGCTTCGCGTGCGTAAAACCCCCATTTTCACACCTTGTGAAATAAAATGTTGTTCGATACTCGTGCGAAAAACGTTATCTTAACTCATGTGATTGCAACACTTGAAAACTTTTTTTCGCATTACTATCGTAATCTACTATTTTTTCAAGGTAAAAAAAAACAATCGCCACTTTAACAAAACCGAGTTTCACATAGTTACCACTCGATGTACCTTAAATTTTTTTATTCTGACTCGCCCCGCTAGTATCGATATGATAATCACATTGTTCTCGGCGTATCAGCCAACGAAACTCTGCTGCGGACATTATTGTCGTACTGTTCTCTGCACGGAGCATCCGGTGGCGGATTAGCGTCGGTGCGAATGGAGCTCGTTCTCTTGTTGCAAGAGTTGCAGCAAGAAAAAACCCAGCAACAATTGCTCAGTCCTCTGCCTTTCCCAACAACGCTACCTCTGCTCAGCGCCAGTGTCGCTTGCAACAAGACTGTAGTCGCGGATCCCGTCAGGCATCTTCAGGTGAGCTCGGATTTTCACATTTAAAAAACCACTGCCTTCATTTAATTCAATGAAATTACTTTTTAATTTAATTAGGTAAAATTAATTCAAAGTAATTAAATTAAATTATTTAAAATTGTCCATCGACATATGATTCATCAAATCGTTTACATACATATTTCCAGTCGCACGCCCAGGACATGCTGCAAACATTGGTCGAACTGCGCAATCCTCCGATGCCTAATCGAAACTCTCACTACTGCGAGGTTTTCATTCTTCGGGACTTGGCGGTGGCTCTGAGTGCTTGCATTTACCAGTCCCTCTGCGACTCCGACACGTTCGTAATGAAGCATCATCAGCCCGAAAGTTTTCCAGCTGTGGCCGAGGTGGAATCGTTTTCGGGTGGTCACTTGGTCGCCTCAAATCGTTATAATCGACGATACTCCATCGACGACGCGGTCAGCATAACGACTCTTCCTTCGAAGTGGCCGGGAGTAACGAATCTTAGAGCGCTTCTCGCACGCGAGAAGGACGAGGACACACCGAATTTGAATATACTGCTTTGCGAGACATTCGTAGCCACTTATATGAGCCTCTTCGTTTACGCACTCTCGAGCTGCGACAGTCACATACTTTACAGACTCGTGGGACATCACTTCGACAATAATACGTGGTCTTGCCTGTTCGGTGGAGGCGTGAAGAAACTTTTGCGGGTCGCGAGTACCAGCAGTCAGGCAAGTTTCTGAACAATTAAGATAGCTATGTCGCTTCGCGCTCATTTCAAGTACTTTGCAAGTAAAATTGCAAGTACTTCTCGATAGTATAAAAATCTGAAAAAATGCATGCATACTAAAGGTACTGAAAATATTAATTTTGCATAATAATAATTCCAAAATATTATTAACAAATTAATCAACAAATTAATTGTTTAACAAATTACCCAGCAACGAAACTTTTTTTTTAATGAAAATGATTTGTTAATTTATCTGAATACATACCAATTTTTTCAGATTTTTCAATCACTTTTGATTTTTGTGTTTTATCACACATTTTTTCCATATAAAAAAAAATCAAAGCTAATTGAAAAATCTGAAAAAATTCATACGTATTCAGATGAGTGGACGAATAAATTTCTTTAAAAAAAAGTTTCGCTTCGGGGTAATTTTTTAAACAATTAATTTTTTGATTAATTTGTTAATAACATTTTGGAATTATTATTAAGTAAAATTAATCGTGTGAGTACCTTTAGTATGCATGCATTTTTTCAGATTTTTATACCATCGCGAAGTACTTGCAATTTTCTCTTATTTTTCTCGAACTTATGCGAAATGAGCGCGAAGCGACATGGCTAGATTAATCTTAAAAAAAGAATGTTCAAATGATAAAACTAATACAACTAAATTCTATAACAGGGAGGAAGCGCGAGCGTCGAAAGGGCTGACAGCGTAACGAGCGAGATAGCAGCAGCTGGCAGTGGAATGTGGAATACAATGACGTCTCTGACGAGACAACGCGTTAAATTGAATATGAAACTGCTAGGACAGTTCACCGGGCAGCAGCCCAACATGAAAGAGGACAAGCCAACGTATCGCGAACAATTCGTTTCTCCACAGATGAGCATGGTTTCGTATTTTCTAATGAAAGTACGTAACGTTTTTCTGCCCTAATCGCAACAACAAAAATCGCGTCGAGGAGACAATGACGTGGAATTAAATATTTTCAGCCGCGCATCGAGAGCGAATATGCCGATGAAATCGACTACGATTCGTCGGACTCGGCGGTTTCCGATCTCGGCTCGTCCGAGGACGAGGAAGATGTATTCGATACGAACGTTAAACCAAAGAATAAACCAAAGGACAATACAGAACACACGAATCCCAATGGATACAGCTGGTGTATTATGAGATTAGCCATAGTCAAGATACTGCAGCAGCAGTTGCAAGAGTTCCTCAATGTCGCCGGGATCGAGATGCAAGGTTGTTATTTCGTTTTTTTTATATTTTATTTTTATTTTTTACATAATCGCAATCGCGCTATTATCGAATGTTGATTGGCGATTTCAGAATTACCGGTGAGCAGCCCCCTGATTCACGGGACCCTCGGTATCGCAGCACTGTGGCAAGAATCGTTGAGAGAAGAATTAGAAGCCAAGGGTCCGCCACCGGCGAATTATATACCGGGATGCGCTCCCGATCCAACACCGACGCCGGGAAAACCGGCGATACACAAATATCGTTCGTTGCTGGATAAAGAAAATACTCCATTCAAGTACGTATACTCATTCACCATCGAACGGTTTCATTTCGGTCCTATCTAAAAAAAAATCGTGTTGAGAAACGTTTCGGAATGACGACTGGTACAGAAGCTCTTGACAGAAGTTAAACAAAATAATTTTAGTTTCGGGAATTTTATTTTTCGATCGGAAATACGTCACAAATTTGAAAATCTTTTTTCTACCGGAAGTGACGTCATACCGGAGATGGGGTCTGCGGATATGACACTTCCTGTAAAAAAAATGAGGTTTGCAAACCGCAAGTCACTTATTTCTGTTATGACGTCACTTCCGGTCGAAAAATGAAAATTTCAAACCAGAAGTGGCGTATTTCCGATATGATACCCTGGAGGGACTCTCTGGTTTGTTGAAAATTGGGATAGACAAACAAACAAACAAGCAAACAACTTTCTAATATATATATATATAATACAATATTCGTTTACTTTTAGCACACGCCTGGCTTCCGCAGCACCGGCCAATCGACTCTGGTGTTATTTGATAAGACAGGAATCCGTTCAGGACATATTCATACGCGCTGTTTTTGGCAAGAGGCGATCGTTATCCTCGATATTAGACAATAATCAATCGACCGTCGATGGCATGAGTCGGGGTACCGGTGAAGATAAAGGAAGCGACAGCGGCACAACGAGTCATCCCGAGCCCGTTAGAATTATTCACAAGGAACAAGATAGTATTAGTGCCTTCTGCCTCAATCAGGTTTGTAGAACTTGCATCCAAAACCGCTTTTCATTATTTTTCCTCGTAGCATCGATGAATCTACGATGTTGTAAATTTACAGGTGAACGCTGGTTTGATGGCTTTGACCACTCCACGTGAGGTACAAGAGATGGATATATCGTTGCTTCTCGAGTTACCATCGTGGTTGGAGGACGAGTGCGAATTCGACATAATAAATTTGAACAAGCAAGTCGATCCGGAGCCTGTCCAACCCACCAGTTTTCTAGTCATACAGGTATTTTTTTTTTTTTTTTGTCACCAAAAATCGACTTGCAAATTGGTAAAGTTGTAAACTCGAACCATTTTCGCGTCACAGACAGCAGCCGATAGGCCACTTCTCGCCCAGAGTCCTCAGCCGAACAGTCCTCAGCCGCAATCGGGAATCGCCGGACAATCGGGACGCGGAGCAAGTGTGGTGAGTTATTTCTCAAAAATCCGATAAACATCAACCTGAACTTTAACGAATATATGTTTAATCCTTCACTACTATCACGTATAGAAGATATATGCATAGTACGGTTGAGCCCACTCTCTCTAATCATAAAATATATAATCCTCTGTCGTAAAACGGTAATATACATATCTCCTCCCGAAAGTGTAATCCGCGATCATATAATAACGAAAGAAATTAATAAGATCGCGGATAGCAGTTTCTCATCGTTGCTTCCGAGTGTTTATAATGTTCTATACGAAATCGACGAAGCAAAAATTTGAGTCCAAATATCATTGCATAATCGATGTAGAAGCGTGCACACAATAATGAAAAAAAAAAAATAAGAAAAAAAAAAGATTATAATGTTAATACTATCGTTCGTAATTCATAGTGGCTTAAATTTCTGTTTAGCCCTGTCACACCTATATATTATATACAAATCAGCACCTTTACAGTGGAGTTTTCTGTCGATATCATGCCAGCACCACACAAATTAATATGCAAAAACACTCTCGACTAACGATCCCCAATTTTAATTGACGATGAAAGAAAAAAAAAATTACATCAACAATTCTGGGTGTCCCGTAGTGGCGGGTGAAAGGTGTACAGTTAAACGGAATCTGGCGAGTTGCATGATGTGCCGGAAATACGATATTGCATTGTTGCCTCACCCCTTGGGGCATGGCTATCGGAATTGCAAACTAAACTGGCTTTCTCTCAGCTAGTGAAGAAATACATTTTTCGAATCGTTTAAAAAAAAAAAAAAAAGTAAGAAACACAACAAAACAATTGGGTGGAATTTTTCTTCTATCTCGTTAATATTGTTCGGGGTTTACGAGGGGTTTTGAGAGTCGTCGGTATGTGACTCGTTATGGGGGTAGCACAAGTGGTGACGGAGACAATGTTGCTTGTTCAATGCTTGCCTAACATCTAACTTGGTCTGCGTCACTGACCTCTGATGGCTCACTCGCTCGCTCAGATGAAGGGGATGCCCGCTTTTCCTGGCTCCCACGACCTGCGCTTCTGTCAGTTTGTTGCTGATAGGAGCAAACACTTGTTGAAGCCGGTGAGACTAACATCTAAACAGAAACCCCCTAGCCTTTCCTAGTGCCAATTTTATTCCAATTTTCGAACGGTTGTTTGTCCACCAACACTCAATGTCTGGCTTGGGATATCTCACTGCACGATCCTCGATCACGACTACGATATGCATTAATAATTACTTCAAAACGCGCGCGAACACATCACTTACACATTTTTATTTTTGTTTCCCACCGTTCAGAACTCTTCGATGCTGAGATATTGCAAGCCAGATTGTCGTAATTAGGTATACAACAGCTTACATTCGGGCATGATTTTTTTTTGTGATCATAGTTAATATATATACATAAGCCAGAGTTGCCGAATTTTTTTTTACGAATTATCAATTTTCTTGGATAGCATTTAAAAAATAGCACCCTTTTATGCAATTCTTTTGTCCTGTGCATCAGCCGTTCTCACGGTTGTATATGGCTTTCAGAATAAAAACCAGCCATGACAACATTGTTCTACGCACTTTAAACGTATTCATTTTTTTTCTTCTCTTGGAAGCTCGCTAGTGCTATTCATAAGTTTGTTAATATAAGTAAGATATAACACAGATTCGTTACATTCCAAAAAATACAGAAATGTATCTCTGGCTACAACTACGCTCTTGTCGTTTTTTCAATAGTTACCGTACGTAGACAGTTCGTTACGATGTTCGTCCTATCTTAAAAAAAATTAATAATCTTGTGACAACATTTTTACTGACGCATGTCGAATGAAACGATCCAAATCGAAGAAAAGCCGCATTAGTATTTGTAGCCAATGTTTTTTCTTTTTTTTTTTGCAAGAATCAATGTTATGAAATTAACATTGAAGCACAGCTTACTCTAGACTAGGAAAATTATTGAAGAAGTATTTATCATTTTTAATTTTTGAAACGCATGCTGTACAACTCAGTGTCGCAGGTCTTTCACAATAATTTACCTTTTATTTCTTTGTGGATCCTGCAATGTTTCTATATTTTTATTTTATTTTTTTTGTTACTGCGTTCCGGTTATAAATGTTAGCGTTAACATTTCTAAACCAAAAAAAAAACGAAAAAAAGATACGTGCGTTATAACTTAGTGTGATTCGTGTCTTGCTGTGAACAGATCCTGAAACATAAAATCGATGGTATAAGGAGGGTGTCGTCGCATCCACTTTTGCCGCTGTGTAAGTAATCGAAAATTTTTGAAGCGCGAGACAACGCACTCGCAACTGTCGAGCCGAGGATTTTTGCCTAATGGGACATTTTTTTGTTTATCTGTTTTCAGACTTAACCGGATCTCAGGACGGTTCCGTCTCGTTGTGGGAATGGGGTCATCAGGCAGCGGTAGCAACGCCACGGCCGTCCGGAACTTTCGCAAAAGTAACGCGGGTTCGTTTCTCGCAGCACGGTAACAAATTCGGAGTCGCCGATTCTGACGGACATCTGAGTTTGTTCCAAGTTGCTTGCAGAGAAGGAACAGCTCGGCCTTTCTTCGTAAGCAGCGTCGTTTCGTTTTACGAGCTACGAGAAATATTTACTAGCTCGTTGATAGCGCAATAAACGTTATTATCTCGTTTTTCAGAACTATCAATGCCACAGCAAAGTAACAGCGGACTTTGTATTTCTGGGTGCGTGCAGTTTAGTAGCCACAGCGGGTCATGGCTCGGAAAGCCGCAACGTGGCACTCTGGGACACATTGCTTCCCCAGAATAAGTCTCTCGTTCAAGGTACGATTTTTTCCGCCGTACGTTTCGTATCTGGGGCATTCGATGTCAAGTCGAGCTGCCCACAACCCTGACCCTCTTAGATCAAACTGAAAGTCCGCGATGTTGTAGTATTATAAAGTGTGAGTGCCTCGATTTTTTTAGATTTTTATCGGCTCTCCTTTTCAAATAAGCAAAGAGCCGTGTTAATATTAAAAATTATTGTACCTCTAAAACTTTTGGTACGACAAAAAAAAAACGTTGGGTACAAGATGCCATTTTTTATTAACTATCTTCATTGATAGTTTCAAAACTTGCCAAGTATGGGAAACTTAAAAAAAAACGCTAAATTCTTTCTTTTTTACATTTTTCAACATTCAAAGTACGACTCATTTTGCTAAAAATTTCTGAGAATTTTCGTTTATTAGTGTGAAACAACATGTTTCGTAGGCGTTTGACAATTTTTTATATATGACATATGTATATATCCTGTAATTTACGAAGATAGTTCATCAAAAGTAGCACCTTCGTCGTAGATGACATTTTTTTGCACGACCAAAGGTTTCTGAGATATAATCATTTTTAATATTGACACGCGTATGTGCTGACTTGAAAACGGGAGTCGATAAAAAATCTGAAAAAACCAGGTACTCGCACTATATAGTATTACATCACGAACTTTCAGCTTAATTTAACAGGGTCAGAGTTTTTGGTCGTTTGGGACTTTGCGTGAAATAGCTCATATACAACTTCACCTGCACGATCGACTTTAATGTTTCTTACCTTTATTATTGGTAAAAAAAAATTACAGCATTCACGTGTCACGATCAGGGTGCTAGTTCGGTGATTCTAGCACCGCAGCATCAGTTACTGATAAGCGGTGGAAAGAAGGGTGACATAAACATATTTGACGTTCGACAACGACAACAGAGGCACAGATTCCAGGCTCACGAGTCAGCCATCAAATGTCTTGCTCTCGATCCTCACGAGGAGTTTTTCGTCAGCGGGGCTGGCGATGGAGATATCAAGGTGAAAAAGATCGTTAACTTGTACCGATCCCAGTTTGTCGTATCATTTATCAATCAATGAATTCTCAATGAAATTCCCATTCGTTCCATTAGGTGTGGGGATTGACGGTCCACTCTCTTTTGTACTCGTTCCCCGGCGAACATCCCAGATCGAGTTTCTTCAAGAACATTGGTCAGGTAAGTCGTTAAATATTAATTATTTTCCGTACTTTGGAACCAGAAAACACGTGCACATCTTTATAAATACGACTGTTTTCTCATCAGGGTGTGACGCAGTTGCAAGTTGATTCGGCGGGACGTTTATTTTCGTGCGGCGCTGATGGGTCCATGAAAGTTCGTCAGCTTCCGGAGCGTGACTGCGTAGTGCACACACTTTACTAGGACTAAACAAAAAAAAACGAAAAAAAAGCAAACAAAAAATAAAAACCAAAACCGAAAAATCCTACTTACTAGTAAGTAAACCAGAGCAACCAAAGTATATTTACAACGTGAATGGCCTTCGCTAAACGGCAATGGCTAGAGTCGTGTCGACGATCGAACCAATCATTGATCCTCCTCTTTCGACCCCTATAAAAAAAACACATCACTGCCAAAAATGCTTTCAATATTAGCGTGATAAACGCGCTCGCTGTCGTCGACAATCCTGAAACCATTATTCGTAAATCATCGTTCTCACGTGACTCTAATCATTGCACGTTGAAACATTATTCCTATCGCAAGCTTTCTAGTTGTTAATTAAACGCTGACACACTTGCAGAATCGACATTACGACCATTAGCTGTGTTGTAAAAAAAAAAAATCGAGCACGTGCGCTTGGGCGTTTTACGACTGAAGCAGAAAACATCGGTTGTTGCAAGCATAGAACAAACTGTAAGATTTATTTCAGATAAACGGATATACTCCATTAATGAGAGGAAACGAAAGTATGTAATGAAAATTGCCGTCTTCACACAACACGGACAGAGCTCCGGTTCCCCCATCACAGCGCGGATGCATCCTGCACCCGTGCCGTCTCTGGTACACAGAAGTCGGCTAGATCGTTGAGAAAAAAAAATAGAAAAAAAGTGAGACAAAAAAAAATGAAAACAATAGCAGTTATCCACAAGATAGCATTTGATGTGTGTGCGTGTGAAGCTTACGCGAATTAGCTTTCTTAACCGACAATAGCATTAACTGCTATGAAATTGAGATATACGCCTCTACTTCTTCTAAAGCCTATCTAACACGATAAAACGAAAAGAAAAAAAATTATATTGTTCTTAACAATCATTCCTTTCGCCTATAAAAGCTGTATTATTGTCCTGAACAGTGATATTCCTATTCCGAACTATATACAAATTATAGAATATAAATAATTAAATAGTAATTACCGTCAATGTGGAACGTACCGATTCGTATGCTACATTGGCAGAGCTAAAAAAAAAGAAAAAAAAAAGCGAAACTACACGTTTCTCAGATTATTGTAATCGAATTGTAATTGGAAAATTGGACGACTCTTCCCTCAATCATTTGTGCCATACGTAAATGTTGTACGAAAAAAAATGTAATTTTTGATCCTCTTTGACTATCAATATTTCGATATATTTGTTGTTGTTGATCTTTTTAATGGAAAGGAATGTCATTTCTGGATTCTTCCATTTTTCAGAGGCAATTTTCACCTCTATAATTCTGTGGAGTCTCAACGCTGTCCACTCACACACACTGTGGCGAATTTATATGCGGAGAAATAATATTGCTGTAACACTGTTGAAAAAAAGAATAATAATAATAATATTGTACTACCCCTTATAGTTACAAGGGCGATGTGCCCGTAGCAGGATTAACTTCGGCATAGGATTATGCAGCCAACGATTTTAAGTAACTCGCCGCCACGTTTGTAGCATTAGAATTAGAATTAGTGAGCCATATCGATAATTCGGAAAGTACGAGGTAAGGCGAACGAAGCTTAGGAAATAACGTCCACGTAGAGAGATACGGAAAAAAATTAAAATATTGTGTTTGGCTCGGGTTACTAAAAATTGATATGACTATGCCGAACGACCTACCTGGCACTCTCATCAGGGCTTGATCATGATTTGCAGCCTTATACAACGATCCCTGAAAAAAACACTTTGCATAATCGTATGAAATTACATACACTTAGAATACTATTTATTAATTTTTTTTCTCCATTTGTAGAAGCCGCGGGCAGGCGATGTTTTTATGCATTGAAAGAAAAAGAGAAAAAAGTAACAGAATATTAATTTAACTGTCAATTGTATTATATAAGTGAAAAAAGTGCGTATCGCCGTACATGAGTTGCATATTCTAACGAAAGCAAACAGTACCAAGTTCAATACCAGGTATATATTTCAACAACCTTATACGCCTCGTGAAAGAAAAAAAGCGTCTTTTTAAATTGCAATAAAAAATAATAAGAAAATAAAAGAAACCGTAAACAATTTGATAAATTCTGCACCGGTCTTGATCAAAGACTGATGAGAACAATACATACCGGAGGAACTTGTTAGATAGAATTATACAAGTTATGTGTTGATAATATAGCGAATATATTTGTGTATAAATAGTGCGAGATGATAATATATATTGTTGTGGTTAAGCTACTTGAGTAAGGAAAAGCAATTTAACAAGAGAAGTAATAGTCCTAGTTTATAGTCCAGCTCACAGTATTGTACACATTATTCGCAAACAAAAAAAAACGATAAAAAATTGCACATTATTAATATACGATAATAATGAAAAATACAATGAAAAAAAAGGATATCGTTGCTTTGGTTTGCTTATATCGATTGACGAATACAGCACGAATCCTTTGTTCGCGAGCCGCCGCTCGCCGGTGTTGTATACTTGATTACCACAATAACTGTATGTAAATTGTAACTATTAAATCAGATGAACCAGAACGTATTTACAGCTTCGTGTTCTTCGTTGCGCTCTCTACTCGAGTTATTTCAAGGACGATAATGAAAGGAAAAATAGTCATTGGAGTCTCCCAGAATCCGATATATTTATATATTTACGCGAAATACCAGAAGATGGTAAAAAAAGAAACAGTATCAACAAGCAAGTAGGTAACTGTATCGTATAGCGGATGGCTAAATGCAGATTGTATTATATATCGAAGCTACTGGAATAGTGTAAGATTATGGACGACAGCGTTCCAAGAACCGGGGATACAGACAAACGTCCCGAATGTGATATCTGTTCAGGAGCCAGCAAAGTATTCTCTCCAGGCCGAGGCCGTAGCCGCCATGAGGACAACTTCCGTATTTACGCTGTAATAATTTATAAAAAATTATCAGTCTCCTTGATCCACCGAGATTGCGGCAAAAACGTTTGAATGTGCGCTGATTTACCTGATCCGTGTACCAATAGTAGGGCGTTGGGTCGATCTCGGAGCTCTTGTAACCCTCCAAGAGTTCCTCGTAATCCCAGATACGCATGGAACCTCCGACGATCTCACCGACATTCGGCATGAGAACATCGACGGATTCGGTCAAGCGTTTGTCCTCCGGACAACGGGACATGTAGAACGATTTTATCTCAGCTGGAAAACGGCAGAGCATGATGGGCTCGTTTATCTTATCGGTCATTTTCCTCTCCGGCATTTCCGGTATGTCCTGAAAACGATTATTTATTCCCGGTAGAATGTACATCCAATAGCAACAATACGATAAGCCATTCATTAAGGAGGCTTCACACGTACGTTCCCAGCTAAAAGTGCGATTCAGTGAGAATTCAAACACTTCTTAATGGTATAATAATCTGAAAAAATCAACTGTATTAAATGTGTCAAGAACATTTTTTGCATTTTGCATAATAATAATGTGAAAAAGTTATTAACAGATTACAAAAAAAAAAGAAATCTTCAACAAATAATCAGCAATCCTTTTTCTCTTTTCAAATGAAATCATTGATTTTTTAGAAGCAACATAAATTTTTTCAGAATTTTCTTACTTTTTTGAATTCTCCGTTTTAGAATTTTTTTTAAAGGCCATAACTGCGGACCTGTTGGCGCAATCGCCTCGAAACTTTTTGTGTACACTGTGGAATCGTGACATGAAAACATATCGCAAATTCATGCTACATCGATTTATCCAATGTTTGAAAAAAATATATTTTGGAATGTAAGAGAATTCTAAAAAAATTCATATAAATAAAGAAAAACAAGGAATTCATTTAAAATGAAAAAATAAAAAGTTTTCTGATTTTTTTTACAATTAATTTTGTTGATAATTTGTTAATAATTTTTGGCATTATTATCATGCAAAATGAGAGATCTCGACATCATTAATACGGCAATTTTCTAACAAAAATTGAATCGTACTTTTACTTGAAAATGTATGTGCGATGCACTCTTAACTACCTCTCCAAACTCGTAGAA
Organism: Ichneumoninae sp. B BG-2022a; assembly: GCA_030522725.1. NCBI lineage: Eukaryota > Metazoa > Arthropoda > Insecta > Hymenoptera > Ichneumonidae > Ichneumoninae sp. B BG-2022a. Next base: position 19,866 of record JAPYZD010000576.1, read on the forward strand.
CGTTCCGTCTTCCTTCGTAATGTTGTGTTCCTTGAGATACTCGATGGCTTCGCTGTAGTTCATTCGCCTGAAAGGTCTCGTAGGGACTTTGAACTCGGGATTCAATTCCTTGACGATATGACCGAAGGGAGAATTGAGAACCCGATCGACAGTGTCGCAAATGAGATCTTCGAGACGATCGAGCAGATCGTCGAATGTTATGAACGGGCACTCCGCCTCGACGTGAGCATACTCGGCGAGATGACGACGAGTTCTCGATTGCTCGGCTCTGTACGATTGAGCGATGCAATAAACATCGCCCATTGCGGGAATGCAAGTCTCAAGATAGAGCTGAGAACTCTGGGTGAGATAGGCCTCCTCCCTGAAAAATGTATATTACAAATGTTAGATTCTTGATTGATCGATGTCCAACGAACTTTAGTCGAAAATTTGTTACCCAAAGTAGTCGAGCTTGAAAAGCGTGGATCCACCTTCGACCTGAGTCTGAACCAATGTCGGCGGCGTTACTTCGCAGTAACCACGGGCCTGGTAGTGTTCACGGAATGCCTGCAGCAGTGCCGATCGCATTACGAGAACGCGAGAAGTCTGAAACATACGATGTTTTCTATAAAAACTTGTAAAACTGTTTCTTTTCTTTTTTTGTTTTGTTCAACATACATTTTCTCCGCGAATCATAATATGCCTGTTGTCGAGTTGAACGTCCGGATGAGCTTCCTCGTTGAGTATAGAGTCGGCGCCGCCGGCCGGAGAGGAACCGATCAGTTTCCAGTAATCGACGATCAATTCGTGCCCTCCTGGAGCCTGCAAGTTTTACTGCAAATTTAATCAACGATAATTTCTTCGTTCCGCATTGTAAGGCGACGTGAAACCGACTCCGCCGGTAACAAAAACTGTAATTAATTTCTTTTTTTTTCAAGCCTCTCCAACATTTTGGGCTATACCGTAAAAGCTTGTAAGGGAGAGTGTGGCAGTCATTATATTTTTTTGTGAATTCTAGTCCCATCTGAATAAACTAATACACAGAAAAACCTTCGTAATTATCTTCTATAGACGTTCGTCTTAACGTTTTTGCTGTAATAATTACAACAAAAACGGTTCTAATTACTTAAATAATACAATTGAAAAAAATCTGAATGGCTCATCGGTGGGGCACAGTATGTCACAAGTTTTTATGGCAAATACCTAAGTCTTATCAGAATGAAGTAGTAAAAAATAACCTTGATAATTGGCTTCTATAGACATTCGTCTATACGTTTTTGCTGCGATCATTACTGATATAATACATAATATAATAAAAAATTGCTGATCGCCTGGCCCAAGTACCCAACCGGTGGGGTACAGTGAGCCACCCAAAACTATCATAATTTTAAATATTTCTCCCCAAGTTGTCATCAAATTTCTATTAGGCCTGGTAAAATCTAATTATCTCATTTCCCATCACAAAAGATTTCATAATTTATACACCTCAAACCTCTAAGATATCTCGCCTGGCTCACTGTGCTCCACTCTCCCCCACATTTAACAGACATTCACGTCGCCTTAAGCAATCGTTATCCAATACTCTTACAGTTTTTCCCTCAGGAACGACTTTTATCGTTCCATACAGCTCGACCGACGCTTCCGTAGCGAGAAGCACCGCGTCGTAAGTCTGGCAGAGATTGTCGTTCAGCACCGACTGCAGAAATCCGGTTCCGTCTCTGAGGGTAATAAACATCAGAGATTTTCCCTGTCTTCTCAATCTGTGAACCCATCCGCATAGCTTGACTCTCTGATCTCTGTAGTCCGCGGCCCCATTGATCTTCACTCTTATAGCTTCGGGCAAAGATTTGTCCTCCTCAATTACGATGCCTTTGGCTTCCTCCAAGTTCTTCAATCTCTTCTCCTCGTCCGCCAACAGGCGTTTCTGCTTCTCTTCGTTCTTGTTCTGCTCTCTCACCCAAAACTTTTGAACCTTTTTCAACTGAGACTTGGCGGCCGGCTCATACTTCTTGGACGCGTCCTGCGAATCCTGAAATATTATAGGGAACGGCTCCTTGCCGGCGTGTCTCATCGCACGCAGAATAGTCTTGAACGGCTGGGATTCTGTGCCCAGGCCGCTCTCGTCGTTGCCATTCTTCTCCGAGGTGTATATGCCACCTGCAACATGTATAATACGAATTGAAAAACAAAGTAGATTAGGAATACAGGGCACTAAGAGTTCTTAGACAGGATATACAGTCCACTACATCTTGCATTTTTCACAAAAGTCGAAATAAAACAAACTTAGTGAACAACTTAACGATCTCACGAACTGCTAGGCTCAGAAATTATGACAAGCTAAATTTTAGAGGAGTATGACACAGGGGTATGACAGACACAGGCATGAGTGGTCCCAAGATACAAGTAGATAAAAGGAAGAGTAGCCTAAACACTTAATGAAGAAAAACCTTCATTAGGTTTTTTGTTCTTTTATATTTGTATACATTTCATGTTGTTTTTTGCGAACAACGTTTCTCTGTGTTATGTATTATTATTTTTTTTTAAATTTCATCTTTATATCAACCAGTTCAAGCGGTTGAATACGAACACTCTCGAGGATAGATGGAACTGAGGGGAACGCATAGAAACATAGTAATTAATAAATGGGCGCTATGCAATCGACGGTACCCTACTATTTTCAGCAGAGCGGTAGACGCATGCGATGCGTTACAAGTGGATGCATTGAAGCTAAGTCAATTAATATTTTTAAGAACAAAATCTATTTATATGTTTTTATGTGAAGAGTTACTATCTGTAGATAAATAATAATAATAATAATAATATGTATACTCTCCCCCGCTTCTTAAACCTACTACTTTATAGTGGGTCGGCTCGGTTGAAGGTGAATTATTAGTTCTCACTTTTCAGTTATTACTTTTTGTCCATTTCTATTTTTTGTCCTTGTACACTGAGCCAGTCCCCCCATTTTTGTGGCTGCAGCTGACTTACTTCCGGTATCGCATTCACCTTAGTCTTACAAATAACGGCATAGTGAAACTGCAGAAAACCCTTGCCGATAGATGGTCTCAGATTCGCTTCACAGCACCTGAGCTACATAAAATTTCACCAAGAATGTAAACATGGACTCCAGCCATATACTTGAGGTACATCCGTACAGGTATGCCTCAAGTATATGTAATAGGAGCACTTGCCCACCCACATTTTAATTTCTTGACAAAACAATGAGACCAGGAATCAAACCCTCAACCTGCCAATTCTCTGGTTTAGAGGCAAGCATGCCAACTACTAGACCGATGCAACGGTCTTTCTATTACATATTATGTGGTATATATGTTCAAATTTGATATGCCTCATGTTTTCAGTCAATATCTTCCGAGTTCTGTATAAAGGAGTTCCTCCGTTAGTAAATTAAAATTAACAAAAATTATCTACGTCCATAGCTGTTCACTGCGGCGTCGATGTATGACGGGTCGCCACTAAGCTCTGTATGCAAGAATCAAAACAGTGCCATTAGAGAAGCTTATGTAAAGGGAAGTAGAGAATTGCCATGTAGTACCGAAAGGTGAACGTTAATGTCCACTACTGCTATATGTATTTCCATTCATCGCAAAGATAGAAAACATTTTAAGACAAAACTTGTACCGATAGTTTTATCATAGAAGAATTTCTACTAATAAACTTTAATAAAAGAGAATAATCTCCATACCCAGGCTTAGCTTTCCGAGATCTTCTTCGGGCATCTTAGTTTCCTGAAATTCATAAGAACAACATAAATATCCGTGAGATTTGCCAACCACATTGGCACGAAGATTTATACAGCGCGGTGCGGCGAGAGACCGGCTAACATTGTCAGGTTAAAAATTTATGCGGAAGGTACGTTTGCACTGATTAACGATGAATTGTTTGGTTGTGCTTACGCAGTCAGTACTTTTAGATAGAATGTATGAATTTTCTCGATGACGAAAATGACGCAGATTGGCGGAAAACTCTTCAAGCAGACATATGGAAGATGTGTACCTTGACGTTGCTCACTCGTTCTGGCTGATGCAATGCGGTCTGATGCAATCTGATCTTGAACGAAACGAAGATTCTCTCTGAGCTAGCTGCAAATTATAGGGAATCGGTTCCGACAGTGTCATTTATGCCGAAGCACATTTACGCGAAAAAGTAACTAGGTTGGAGAAACGTAGTTTCATGCCCAGCTTTGGACTATGGAATTTAGAAACCAGAAGTGCTTTCGATTTGCCGTTATAATGATGGTGCGCATGCGCACAGTCGTTTACTGGTACGAATTTACCTCAAAAACCGGCCGAGCGCATGCGCATGGTCATTTTTTGGTGAAAATTCGTACCAGAAAACGACTATGCGCATGCGCAGTCATGTTGTAATAACGAAAAAACTCCCAATCGAAAGCAGCTCTGAAATTTAGATTTCCGAAGATTTAACGAAAACACGTCACCTCCGGGTTAAAAATCGTATTTTTCGACCGGAAGTGACGTCATGCCGAAAATACCGGAAATACGTCACAACCGGTCGAAAAATTAGATGTTTGAACCGATAGTTACGTATTTCCGGTATAACATCACTTTCAGTCGCAAAATGAGTTCAAACCTGAACTGACGTAGTATTTCCGGTGTAACGACACTTCCGGTCGAAATTGAGGTTTTCAAACCGGAAGTGACGTAGTATTTCCGGTATAACGTCACTTCTGATCGAAAAATGAGATTCTCAAACTGGAAGTGACGTATTTCTGGCATAACATCACTTTCGGTCGGAAAATGAGATTCTCAAACTAGAAGTGACGTATTTCTGGCATAACATCACATTCGGTCGGGAAGTGAGATGCTAAAACTGAAAGTTTTGTATTTCCGGTATAACGTCACATCCGATCGAAAAATGAGATTCTCAAACTAGGAATGACGTATTTCAAGTACGAAAAATGAAACCTAACAAATTCAATAATTTTTTTTCGAGTTTCGAGTAGCTGCAGTAGCTCAAAGCGCTCTCGAATTTACAACTGGAAATCCGTGCGGTCAAAGCGGAGGGAGAAACCGCAAAGCAGTGACGAACTTTTGCAGTTAATGTTAAAACTCGCCCAAAGCAAGTGCGCGGTGATATCGGGAGTGGAAATTTCGCGCAGGCGCCTCCGAAACATTTACTGCGCGAGTGTATATAAGTGGCGGTAGTGTCGATTCGCAGTGGCAAAGTGGTAGTGACGTCTACAAAAGCGCCACGGAAGTCGGTCGAACTGGCGTCCAGCCAATTCTCGAAGGTTCCGGAAGGTGCGAGAAGGAACGTTTGTATATATAGCCTGCGCAACCTACGCCACACTTTAGTTCGTAACAAGACGTGAAGTGTTCAATGTTGATCCGTTTCGTGGAGACGAAATAAGGAACAAACCGACGATATAACGAATTATACTAGAAGTAATAGACGTATTGGTGAATAATAACAGTGAAATAATTGAGGATACACGAAGAAACTGTCAGAAGTGTTAAATATTAGTGACAAGAGGTGAGTAAATCGACGGGACTTGTAAAAAAAAAAAAAAAATCTCTCGCGGAGTAACGAATCCATCCTCCCATAGAGGCGTTTATCGAGCGTTAGAACGGTCGAGGGGTTGCTTAAAATGGGAGGTTCCGTATGCTTGTTATCATATATATATCCAAGAAAGCGAGTAGTAGTAAAGAGCGTGGGTCCTCGATCTCGGTTAAAAGTTTATTTTAGAATTGGTTCGCTTGTCGGTGTCTCTCGGGCACGGAGATACAAGGGGGAGTCCGAGAGAGGGAGAGAAAGAGAGACGTCGCTCTCTCATCGGGCGCGATATCATCATTGCCTGAAATAGCCGATACATACGTGGGTGTTTTGAAGCATCGATGACCTCGAAATGGAACGATCGGTTAACGGAAAGAAAACAAAAAAATCAACGGTTCCACATTCATTCAGTGAGAGACAGAGGAAAGAAAAAAAAAGTGATATGAAAGAAAATAGCTCGAGGAGTCTGCCGTATAGATTATATTTTTATATCCGGATCACGGGACTCTGGTGCGAGGCGCGCTATCTACGGCGGGCAGGTCGAGAGAAGGAGAGAGACCCATAGAGATCGCGACGTCTCTATTCGACAGCCTTGATTGTACAGCTTTCTGCACACTGTACAGTCGCGAAATCATCAATCCCGAGGCCGCTCCGTGCGCGCTGACTATTGTCAATGGTTCCTGCTGTACTTGAGATTTTTACATTCGCCAAATATAGGATCTCGCGGAAAAAAATGGCCTGCGCCGAAAACCATATGGGAGTTGTCCATTCAGTCTGCAACTGGAGCTAATGTCGAAAACAAATTTTCCTATAGAATTGCTAATGTTCAGCTGTGCAATTGAAATCTACTCTCATAATTTCCACTATCCACGGTCATTTGATGCATGCATATAAACAAATTTTCCTGCACAATTGCAAATGTTCAGCCGTGCATTGGAAATCTACTCTCATAATTTCCTCTGTTCGTGGTCATTTCTTTGCATTAAAATAAGTTTTCCTATACAATTGCTAATGTTGAGCCGCGCTATGGAAATCTATTCTCATAATTTCCACTATCCATGGTCATTCGATGCATAAAAACAAATTTTCCTATACAATTGCGAATATTGAACCGTGCAATGAAAATCTGCTCTCATAATTTTCACTGCCCGCAATCATTTCTTTACATAAAAATAAATTTTTGTATACAATTGCTAATGTTGAGTCGTGCAATGGAAATTTACTCATAATTTCCACTGTCCACGGTCATTCGTTGCATAAAAACAAATTTTCCTATACAATCGCTAATGTTCAGCCCTGTAATGGAAATCTACTTCGGTAATTTCAATTGCCAGCTTGTCAATGGATTTGCAATTACAAACTTCAGTGACTATACATAGCGTAGTCTCGAGGTGTAAGAATTATTCGAAATTTCCTTCCGAGCTGAAAATTTGAATTTAATTAAGTCAACACCTGGCTCCAAATCAATGACCAGGACATTGACCTTACAGCGCCAACATTTGACCTCTCCCGAATTTAACTTGGCACCAATATATATCTATATATATATATCAAGTTATACAGATATAGATTAGATATAGATTATCTATTTAGATATAAAGTTTAAGACATGGTGTAAATTTATTTACCAAGAAGCAGCTTTTTGTAAGTTGTAAACTTACTTTCTCAATATTGAAAGAATAATAATAATAATATATATATATATATATCAAGAGACACAGTAGGATTTCAACGCCAAGTACTTAAAAAAAAAGGTTTTTTTTAAATCGATAATTTGCATATATATATATATATGTATATGTGTTTTTTTAATTTTCCAGATATTCGTGAAATGGGTAAGGACTACTACAAAATATTGGGCATCGCCAAAGGTGCGAGCGACGATGAGATAAAAAAGGCATACAGAAAACTAGCCCTGAGATATCATCCGGACAAAAACAGGAGTCCAGGAGCTGAGGAGAAGTTCAAAGAGATAGCCGAAGCGTACGAGGTACTCTCAGACACGAAGAAGCGAGAAGTGTACGACACATTCGGCGAGGAGGGACTGAAAGGCGGCGCCGCTCCGGACGGTGGATCCCGGCAGAGTTACAGTTTCCACGGGGATCCGCGAGCGACTTTCGCACAATTTTTCGGCTCGGCATCGCCGTTCAATACATTCTTCGAGTTCGGGGCTCCCGGCGGTGGAAGGGTATTCAGTTTTCACGACGACGACATGGGAATGGAAGACCCGTTCGGTTTGCACATGGGCCAGCAACAGACGCGGCAGGGAGGACCAGGCGGAGCTTTTCGCTCGCACTCTTTCAACGTCTCTGGCCAAGGCATGGGCCGCGGTGGCGGCAAGGATCACGCCCAGGATCCACCGATCGAGCACGATCTCTACGTCAGCCTAGAGGACATAGCTACGGGTTGCACGAAGAAAATGAAGATCTCGAGGCGGGTCGTTCAGCCGGACGGCACGACGAAAAAGGAGGACAAAGTCTTGACGATCCACGTCAAGCCCGGCTGGAAGGCCGGAACGAAGATAACTTTTCAAAAGGAGGGCGATCAGGGACGCAACAAAGTCCCCGCCGACATCGTCTTCATAATCAGGGACAAGCCTCATTCCCTCTTCAGGAGAGAAGGAAGCGACATAAGATACACGTGCAAGGTCAGCCTTAAACAAGCTCTGTGCGGTGTCGTCGTCGAGGTACCGACGCTATCCGGTGAAAAAATATCGCTCAACTTGACACGCGAAATCGTCAAGCCGAACATGGTCAAGAGAATTCAGGGACAGGGCCTGCCCTTCCCCAAGGAACCTTCAAGGAAAGGAGATCTTCTGGTCACATTCGACATTAAGTTTCCCGATAATCTTTCGCAAAGCGTCAAGGACATATTATACGATACCTTACCAAACTGAATCCTAAAATGATATGTAAAATTACCACAGTAGTTATGAGAGAGAGAGAGAGAGAGAGAGAGAGAGAGAGCGAGAAAGTGAGACGATATTACGGATAAAAATATTCTCAACAGCCACAAAGCAAAGAAAATCGTTTCGATCAATTATTATTTTTTAAAATGAATAGTGTACGTTGTAGTACATAAACGAGAGAAAAGCAAAGTATATGAGAAAAATTGCATAAGCAGTTTTTTTTTTTTTTTTTTTGTGGCTGGGTAGGTGAGGGTGAACACGGAACGACCGACGACGGAGCCGGTCGGCGATATTTTTTTTTTTTCCAAGCTTAGTCGGAGTCAACGAGGAAACCGCTTCCCCGAACTCCTCCGGGCTATCCCGCTGATGCTTTAAAATAAAATAAAATACAACAGAATAAAAAAGATAAATTATCCGGACGAACCTTCTTTCATATACCTCGGAAGGCTCGTTTATCCCATTAACTTCTTGATTGAATGATCATCCCGAACCTCATGTGATGAAGAACGATTGATGTTTGTTTTTTTTAAGTTATGTGATTTCTTAGTGTGAGTGGTAAAAAAAGAACGCGTGCCCGAATGGAATCTCGTGGATGCGAGAGGAATTATGAGGATTGCATGTAATGCGAACCGCGAGCGAGAGAGGGAGGGAGAGAGAGATATAGTGTGTGTGAGAAACGTATATTGCGTATTAAAGAAATAAATAAAAGAGAAAACAATTTTGGACGGATGTTTATGCGAATGTTGAAATAACTACCAGTACTGTCTGTGCAATCGAGACGGATTGAGGTCTCGATTATTTGCGTTCAAGCGGCAATGAATCTGTTGAAAAAAAGGAATATTCGTTAAAACCTACGACCAACGTTTCTGTTTGCGAGATACGTTGGTAAAAAAAGATGGTACAGCTTGTTCTAAAGCTACGCTCTATCTGTAATGCCGAAAACGCCGTGTATGATTTTCCTTTTGTATATCTATTATATTTAAAGTTAAAAAAAACTTTTATTATATTTAAAATGAAGAAAAGAAACGAAACTTTTATTGCCAATTGAATTACCTGATACGATACATCGATTTTTGTCAGAGTGCATCAGAGAGACGGAGCATACATTTTACGTACGAAAGACGAGAACTGAAAAGTGCGAATGAAATTTTATTTTTATTCATTCTTAATTACTATTAATATTTTTTCTTCGAAAAAAAAACGGAAAAAAAAGAAAGTTAGTTAATTATTTGTACACTAAATATAATGGACACATTAAGTTATTCGATATGTATTTTGTTTGTGACTTCCTCAACGTTATAACCGTACCCCGCATCCCTACCCCTCTTTTATTCCGTCGAGCGCAGCATCAAGACACTCCTAAAATAGTCAGCGGAGTGGGTGACGTCATCGGGCCAACGCGAGAGATATTCACTAACACAAGAGGCCGACGTGCGTTATTCGTGCGCATATCGGAGAGCCGGTGGTCCAGTGACTTCTCTCACTCCCAGCTATAACGCACACCATCGCTCCGTACGTGCGCATCCAATCCGGCGAGAAAGTATGCGAGTGGGAGTTGCGAGCTTGTACCTTCCTCGGATTTTACCCCGGAGAGGTCATCGCATCGATTCGCGTTACCGAGGACTTGGCTCTTAGTACCGAACCGGGAAAACAGGGAAGTCCATGACGTTCGATTAAATATTAAAGTAATTCGCGATCGTTATATCCAATGATTACTGGGTATGTTATTCTCTCACGCTAGGTGATTCATCGTTATCGTGTTTTCAAACGCGGATGGCTATCGTCGGCGTTTATGGATTTATCTATCAATTCGATAGCGACTCTTTGTTCACGAATCGTCGAGAACATTCCCTCTACAATTTTTCTCCTGCAACTGCGTATATCCTATGCTTTCATTACACTCTTTAAAAAAAACTTTGACGGATTTCTCCTTTACAATCAGTGTATAACATGGTGGTCGCGGTCAGGGAAAACCGCGTAAATTGGCGCCTAACCTTCTATAAATAAATACAAGTACATAAAAGGAAGCATTGAAAAAAATTGGAACATAAAACAACAGAATTAAACATTAATACAATCATTAAGCATTTTCATTTGCATCATTATTATAATTTTTTTTTATAACACTCGTTAGAAAATTTTGAATCGGTCAGGGAATTTCCGTGGAAAAAACGGCCACCATGTATAATAAATCCTAAATATTAGAGCTCCCGAATAAAGAATTATAAAAGTTATCATTAACTTCTCGACCCTCATAGTTGTTACTCGACCACGACGATGAAGGCTCGTCGATTACAGAGAAATAAGGATCGTCCGGTAATTCGAGATAATCCTTGTCGATCCACTCATCCTCGTTGGCCGGTGTCGTGAGCCTCGACGGCAGAGTCCTCGAGAGCGGGAGACCGTCTGCACCGAGACTGAGATATCTGACGAGCTCCGCTGGAATCCCGTGGTCTCCGGGCGCGGCGTTCTGAGGTCCCAGCGCAGAGTCCTCGTCGTCGTACCGCGAGATCGACGAATCCTTGCCGAATCTGAAGTTCTCGGGCAGACAGTGATGGCGAAGACAGAAATAGTCTTGACCGTCCTCGTTGTGGCACCAAGTGCCGTCCGGAAAATACGGGTCGAGGCCAAGGTCGTTCAATTCTATCCGAGGTGTGTAGTAAGAAGCGATGTCGATTCTTTTGCAAAATATAGCGCACCCCATCCACGGTCTCGCCGTCTCGTGGGGCGCCTGAAGACCTCCGCCCTCGGCGTCGAGCGTCGTCAGTTTTTCGCTGAACATTCTGCACTTCGCGGCGGCGAAATCCTCCACGCTCGAGCGTTTCTTGCAAAGTTTATCGTCCTTGCACAAGGTAACGTCGTAGGCGAGGCCGGAGCATCCGATTTTCGTTGCTTCAACGCTCGTTTCTCTGCAAGTTCTTCGTCGAACTCTCGAGCCCTTCGACCTCTTTATGCAGCCGCTGCTGCAAGTCTCTTCGGTCCACTTGCTCCAGCCGTCATTCGTCGTTTCCGGTTTGTCCGCGATCGGGCGCTGCTGCTCTACGGCCAAAGTCGGAACGCACTCGCCACCTCGGCACTCCCTGCCCTGAGCGCACGCAGTTCCATCGAGCGCCGGTCCGGCGAAGTAATAGCCGCTCCGATGAGGACTTCTGCATTGAAGAGCCTGGCAAGCGTTCGATAGAGTCGCGACAGTCGCGTCTTTGTCACGGAGCAGGAGCTCGCACTGCCTCTTCGAGGTCCACTCTCTGCCGGGAAGCGTCAGATAACGCCCGTGATCGAGACTCCGATCTTTGTCCAACGTTGGTTTGTCGAGGAGACAAGGCTTCACTCGACGAAGCGTCAGGGCAACGTCCCGGCTGCAAGGCGACCATATCGTCTCGCCTTGGGTACCTCGGCTCGGTGACATTATGAATCCGTCCTTGGTGCAAGAGTTCTCGATGGAGTCGTGACGCATTCCTAAACTTCAACGAGGAATAATAAATATACATGAATTGTGACGCATACAAAGCACAAAGCGTTTTTTTTTTTTTTTTTTTTTTTTTTTTTTTGCATACGTCGCATCGAGCGCGTCACTTCCGCACCGAGGTTTGAATACAGCTATGCAAATGCGATAGGGGGGATTTATTGTAGTAGATTATAGTGGACGACCGAGTAAGTTGCATCCTCCGGAACAAAGGCAACCGGAGACACGACCGGATAAGTTGGATTTCCCACCGAGGTAGCGAAAAGACGTCTGGTATGAAAAAGTGATCTAAATTGATTAGATATGTTCGTCCGGATGAAACTATAAGCTATACTTCGTCTGAAAGTTAACTTTTTTGATGAGTGATAACTTTCGGAAAGTGCAAATAAAAATTCAGGAGCGCATACTTTCATGTATTTTTTCGCGCTAAGCGCAGATCTGACAGTGAAACATTGTAATGGAATATTTTTTAACGCGCTGAACCTGAATCGGCCAGCCGTTTTGCATGAAAGTCTAACAAGATGTTGACGTTGAAAAAATTTTCATATCACTTCCTCATAAAAGTTGGAAATTGAAATTTTCATGTCGCTTTCTCATAATGTTCCTTTATTTTTTTCATGTTTTTCCCCAGTTTAGTAAAATTAATTATTTTTATGAATTTTGATGGCCCAGCTGGGTAAGTGTCGGGCTGTTTTTTTCGATAAGTTGAGGGGAGAGGGGTTCATTCCCTTTTTTTTGGTTTCTTGCATTTTTTCTGTTAAAAAAAAAATTAATTGTGCTGGCTGGTTGGTTGGGAGAGTGTCAAGTTTTTTTTGTTATTTTTAGAGAAGGAGAAAGAGAGAGACAAAGATATTTATTGCGTTCTCTGAGATCGGAGTCCCCTAAGAGAACCGCGTCACCTCACACAAGCGCAGCCAGCACACAATACAAGCATAACAAAAGTACATAACTGTTTTACAAAAAGCAAGAACAGTAAATCATAAATAGAACTAAACATAAGAAGATGAATAGTAATAAAAAGTAATAATAATAGTAAGCAAAATGGAATAAGCCATAAGAACGCAAAAGAAAGAAATAACGAAGCAATGCAAAGTAATAATAACGTAAAATAATAATAAAGTAGAGCAATAATACTAGTAAAGTAGTTACAAAGCAAACCGCGGGAAAGCAAAAACTTGCGCAATCTGAACCCATCGCCTCCAGCGAGGAAGGGGGTTTCATCCCCCTTTTTTTGCAGGTTTTATGTTTTCCGTTTTTTTTTAATGCATTGTGATAGCTAGATGGCTGGGTAAGTGTCGAGCTGTTTTTTATTTGGGGGAGGGGGGGGGGGTGGAGGAGAATTCACGCCGCTTTTTTTAGATTTTTTTTACGATCCCGCTTTGTCCAACTTATCCGGTCGGTAAAGCTTATCCGGACGCAACTTACGCGATTCTCTACTGTACACTTACTTGTGACCGATCTCGTGAGCGGCTATGTAGACGGAAGTGAAGCCGGCCGAAGGATAAGGTTTACCGAAACGATTCGTCACGCCGAGTTCGGCAATAACGCACGACCACGGTGCGTAGCACGAGCCATTAACCGGCGCGAGTCCCATCGTCACTCTGCTTCCATCCTCGGCCGCCCAGAAATCCAAGCCCGACACGTAAAGCCCCATGTCCCAGTGATGCGGATCGTCGTCACCGGGAGGATTGTGTTTCTGCGCGTACGCGCAGAATGAATCCAGCAGACGACCTCTTTCACCGTTGTAATTACGAAGATCGACTGGCTGCCTCTGCATTATATCGAGACGCACGAGAGCTATATCGATTTTCACGCCTAAACTAGGATGATAGTAAAGCGCTTGCACACCGTTCACGTAGGCCAACAGCATGTCGCGCATTTTTCTCTCGTCCCTGTCGAGAAAAGGCGAGAAGATATTGTAAGCCGCTTCGTCGAAGAAGACCGCCAGTTCTATCGTGAGATCGTTGGAGGTTGGAGCTCTCTCGGGCCTCGCGAACAATCGATCGTCGATTCTCCATTTTTTCGCGACGCTCGCGTACCCGTTCGACCGACCGTGGGTAGCGGAATGATTCGACGCGAGCGACGAGAGATACGACCTCTTGACGACGTGGGGAGATCTTGGGAAACGCCATGTCTGACCCTCGATGGGAAGAGGTTCGAGAAAATTCGGGAACTTTGTTTCCCTCAGGGGCGTTATCTCGAGAGCTGTGTTGTCCAGCAAGACGATACCATTCTGCCGATTAAATATTCCTTTGACTTTTTGTAAAGCGAGTATAAGTTTTTAGTTTTTTTTATTGTATAAGTAAAGGCACCAATGCTCGGACGGTTAAGAACATTCCTAAATTTCAGCAGTTATTAACTGGTGAAGAACAATCGTTTTTTAAATAACTGAAACTACCCAAATACACATGTGACGGCACGGGATCTACTCGGTGCTAGCACGGGTACGTACGTCGTGCCGGCGCAATGCAGACATTGCGTCCACATGTGACGATATTGTGACGGCACGACATTTTTATACCAAAAGCTGCTTGCACAGTTCCAGCTTGGCGTGGAGCTCCACCATCTTGATGTGAAGCTCCACAGTGAGCTGGAACTGTGCAAGCAGGTTTTGGTATCAAAACGCCGTGCCATCACAATATCGTCACATGCGGACGTACTTGACGGCATTGTGCCGGCACGGCGTGACGAACGCACGGCACGTTTTTCTATCCGGGTAATGTTAAGCTGACAATTTCTCCTTTCCAAAACCCATCGATTAATTACAAAAATATACACTTTCTTTTAAATTACGGAAAAAAACAAGACAGTCCATATGAACCCGACCTACAGCTTTCCTATATATATTCGGACACTGTATGTCCCAATGTCTGACGATCACAGATTTCGAGAATTCTAATGTACTCAACTAGTTTATATCAACTAAAAGAATTTCTTTGCCATTTATTAATTAAATCAATGAAAAAAATTATATTCAACGATACTGAAGAAAAGCGACCTAGAAAGCTGACGAATCTAACTTCTTCGAACTGTCCGATTATTGGGTCGCATATGTAGTCACGTTTGTACCAATTTCCGAACACTATACCGTCTACCTTTTCACAAAAGGCAAACAATAGAAAATAATTTGGCCTTAAAACTTGTATCACTTTTTTCTTTGCATCAAATAATCTTTCCAGATACGATTACGAGTATCAAATTGGATTTCTATTACCTAAATTCGAAACAAGTCAAATCTGTAAAAGAGTGTTCGCCGAGTGGGACGTGTCCAAGCATTCGTACCGTTACCTTGCGATACTTACAACAAGTCCGTCTTCGCAGAGACTTATTGCGGCGCTACTGGAACTGTCGCGGTGAAGATAATGGCAAGACGCAGGCTCGCCGAGTTCTGGCACGCGTTCGACGATTTTATCATCGCCGTGTCGCCACACTTGAAACGCCGGTGCTAGAAGCTTGCTGTTCTTTTGCAACTTCAATTCAATCGTGCGGCCAAATGCTTCGAACGCCAGCGGTACCTGAGAATGTCGAACGATCGTCGTCACTTTATCCTCTTCAATCAACAAGCAACAGAATATCGCAATACTTCAATATCGTAGTTATTATAGATGAAGATCATACCTCGTCCCGAATGCCCGAACTCGTTGACGGCAAGAAGACAACCTCGACGTCTTCCGATCGTCCGTTCGTCCCGCCGAAGATGCTTAACGATAATAATAAAATCAACATGGCGAACTTCTGTTAAGTCTCAGAGTTTGTCTGTAGAATTATGACGAGGCGAAGTTCGTTATATAACAGCGGTCGGACTCACCACCGGAAGAAGAAATTTCCATAGAAACCCATGCAACACAAAGTGCATGCTGGTGCCCCTATTGCTTGTGTCACTGACCTCGAATGACCGATAAACAAACAATATTAGCTGCAAGCTAATCACTCTTTCATTAATGAAACTCGGTCTTCAATTATCGGCTCGTCTAGTCGATTGTTGCATTCGTAACAGAGAACGCTAGTCATTTCGATCCATTATCGCTTCTCTCTGCTACGGTATAAATGAATATATTTACTTATTTCTACGACGTACTCTCTCAGTATTGTCATTTTGCCGATACGCTTACGTGGCGTGCTTGTAATTCAGACCAGCCCATGAATGTACCGATACATAAATAAATTATAGTAGTAGTAGTAATGGTGGATTTATTAGCAATATGCCGGATGGCACAATTTTTGAACATAGCATGACATAACGTAGATTGACGTGAGTACACATACATACATTGCCTATCATTATCGTATAATTGACTATCGACCTAATAAGTCCTTTAACCAAAGAAATTATATTGTCCACGGGTCAACGTTTTCTTTGCATGATCCTGAAGATATTTGCATGACATGAAATTTTGTATTTGGCAAATCTTCGTCAATGCATTGTTTTAGGAAAAAAATAAATTGTTCACTTGTAGAATTTTATTCTACAAGTGAACTTCTCCGAGCTGAAGTTTGCGCGATGTAAAACGCAGCCGCTATAACTCGATGAAATTTAGTCTAAGACAGATATCTTCGGCGTGATCTTTGCGTGATCCCGAAGACATCTGCATGACATCAATTTTCATATTTGGTAAGGTTCCGTCAATGCACTGTTTTAGGAAGAAAAAACAAATTTTCACTTGTACAATCTAAGTGAACTTCCCCGAGCGGAAGTTTGTGCGACGCAAAACGCAGCCGTTGTAGCTCGATGGAATTTAGTCTCATGCAGAAATCTTCAGCGTGATCTTTGATTGATCCCGAAGATATCTGCATGTCATCAAATTTCATATTTGGCAAGTATTCGACAATGCACTGCTTTAGGAAAAAAAAATTGTTACCTCCCAGACAGGGCAATGAAAAGTAGCGATATCGGGGCAATATTTGCGACACGTGCAGCACGTGCCGTAATTATTGCGCCAAGTGAGACTTTTCGTGGCGCTTATCTATCTGGGCTTGCAGCATTTTATTCTCCAAGTGAACTGTCCTGAGCGGAAGTTTGTGCGTTGCAAAACGCAGCCGATATCTTCAGGATTATTTATTTGCAGATGGAATACATTGCAGTCTGCAGTCACAATTCGTCGATAAAATTTGGAAACAAAGACACGATAGGCTACACCAGTTCCAAGATCCTTTATCTTCCATCGTTTCCGGTCGGTTTTTCGTAGAAGAGTTGTATTAACAGAAACAAAGAGAAACTTATCCGTGCGATTTCATTCGCGAGACAGAACTGTCAATAGTTTCGACTAACAGACAGGACGGTGCGAGAGTCGCAGTTTGATATCTTATCGTCAGTAAAATAAACCGCCGAACAGTCTTGCGTACCTGCGTATTGCAGACGGATGATCGGGGATTACAGGGGGATTTTTTTTCTACGACAATCACCGACAAATCTGCAATAATAATTATTACCGCCCGGCGACGGTCGTTAAACCGTCGAGTATATATTTTTCTCCTACGAAGGTTCAGTCTCGAAGGCTAGAGGGGGATAAATGAATGGAGCGTGTCGGAGGTTCGAAATAACCTCAATATAGTCGCGTGTGGATAAAGAAAAAAAATAAATACTCGTGACCGGTTGACTCCCGACAAAGATACAGTGTTGTTCCGCCACATGAACGGCGCAATTAATAATCGTTGATAGAAAGAAGAAAAAAAAACCAAACGAACTTTGTAGTTTCCCATGGCCTTTCCGTTAAATGATCAGGTTTACACAAAGTCCTTTACTCCAAGGGAGTATCAAGTGAGTATTTGTCCAAACACAGCAGTCAGACAAATTTTTTTTTTAATGTATACTGTTTATAAATTGTTTCATTTTCATTGATCTTGCGTCTGTGTATTTACAAGGTCGAACTACTCTATGCCGCGAAGGCCAGGAACATTATCGTCTGTTTGGGGAAAAATACCGAGCAAACTTTCATCGTAATAAAGTTGATTCAAGAATTTGCAACCGGCAATCGAAGGTAATCACCGTAACGTAAAGATGTCCTACGATAAAGTATAATTTTATTAAGGTAAACATTTTTATTCGCAGGTCGTTGGAAAATGGTGGACAGAGAATTGTATACTTGCTGAGAGAATCGGACAAATGTGCCGCGAAAGCCAGCTACATTCAGCAGTTGACCGACCTCAGGGTCTTGGTCGGAGACACAGCCGAGCGGGAATCTTTCGTGGAGGAATTTTCCAATGCTCATGTAAGGCTCCGTTTTCAATTCTTCCCCTTTCTTTTTTACTCTGACAAGTAACATCGAAATGAAGTAGTAATATGAAAAGTATAAGGGTACAAATTAAATAGAAAAATATTTAAAAAGTATCAAAATCCAAATTACATATAAAAATTAGAAGTATAAAAGTACAAATTAAAGATGCAAATTAAACATATAAAATTATAGTTTAAAAAATAAAGTTAATCTAAGAATGGTAAAATAGCATATTTTTATAGTGTCAGGTCTTCGCCTAAGTTACATGCAAATGAAACAAAATATTGTAAAAAAGAAATCCGTTTAATAAACAAACAAAATTGTCCCTACCAGGTACTGGCCGTGACTGCGGGAACGTGCGAGGAGCTGCTGAGTGAAGGGAGAATTCTGCCATGCCAGATAAACCTGATTATAGTAGATCAGTGTCAGCGATTGGCATTGGATGAGAAGCTGAAGGGTGTGTTGAGAACATTCCTCAAGTCCAAGAGGGTCCCCCGGGTCGTCGGACTGGCCATTCCCCTGTTCAATTTGACGCAAGAACCAGGCAGACTGGGCTTGGAAATAGAGAGGCTCGAAGAGACTTATCAGTGCGAAGTTGAAACCGCTAGCGATATTTTGTCCATACTGAGGTGAGATTAAAAAAAAATTACATAAAAAAAATACACTAATATTTATTCCGCATCAAACAGGTACAGTCCGAAGCCTAAGGAATATGTCGTAGAGTACAAAGAGGGTGACGGCGGTAGTCTGCACGACAGTCTCGAAAGTTGCGCGTTACACGCGATGAATTTTTTAAAGGATCATCGTTACGATCCCTCGGAGATATATCAGGAAGAGTTTCTCGAGGACATACAAAAGATTCCCGACCCGACTGAGAAGCCCTGCGAGATAGTCGAAGATTTTTTACATGTTTTGAAGACCCTCGGTCCGTGGTGCGCCGATCGGGCGGCTCTGGCACTTCTGATGCTCACGGAGAAGCTTAAAATCAAGACGCCGTACGAGAGACACTATCTGTTGCTCAATATGGTCTCATCGGTAATGATTAAGATACGGTAATATTTCGATACGCTCTTTCATTGCAGACATTTTTTAGTTGGACGATAATTATCGAATTATGTTTTATTGCGTTCAAGGGCTCTGTGCGACAACGCTTTCGAGTCGTTGTCGGACAAGGAGAAGATATATCGATACTCGACACCAAAAGTCCATCGTTTGCTGCACACACTGAAGACGTACACGCCCTTCTACGCGAAGGATAAAACGGAAAAGCAACCGATCACTGGTGCGCGTCTTAATTCAATGATATCGAGACATCGTCGTCTGTATTGATAGTATTTTTAATTCGACGCAGATCAGACGCCGAAGGCCGAGGGAACGAGCACCGCGGACGTCGTTGGCTCCAAAAACAATCCGTCGCAAACGCGGAGATTCGGCCACTGGAAGTCCAACGACGATTCATACAAAAAAATGCCAAAGTCCGTTCGGTACTATCGCGGTATAACCGATCCCGACTCGCTGTGCGGAGTCATATTCGTCGACAAGAGCTTCATAGCCAAGATACTTTTTTATTTGTTAAACGTAAGCACCGATATCGCTCAGGAATTAATATTGTATTTCGATAACTTTTTTCTTCTGTTCAACAGGATGTGTGCAAATACGACGAAGACTTGCATTTCCTGTCGCCGCTTTACACGATCGACAAGACGGTCGACGACGCGAGTTATTCCAGGGACGTTGAGATGCAACACAGAAAGCAGGAAGAGGTTCTGAAACGTTTCAGAATTCACGAGTGCAATTTGTTGATAGCGACATCGATTTTAGAGGAAGGTACAATCGTATGAACTTCACCCACATATTATTATATTTTTCAATCCTCGTGACATTTATTTAAGCATTTTCTTTCTGTCCAAGGTATCGAGATTCCGAAATGTAATTTCGTTATGAGGTACGATTTTCCAAAGAATTATCAGTCTTACGTACAATGTAAGAGTCGAGCTCGAGCGATAGACGCGCTACACGTACTGCTCATACCGGCCGAAGGATCGAAAGACTGCGTTTGGCAACTCGCTCAATATCACTATATCGAAAAGGTACTGAAACAAATATCGCATCGACGTGCATCTTTGATTTTGTTACGATCGAGCGAATAAACAAAGCGCGTATTTTGTTTTGGGGCGGATATTCATTACAATCATAGCTAAATATTTCGAACGCGAACAGTCAAAAATGTTCCCTCTCGGAAAGTCACGTCAAGACTCTCGTCATTTGGTCAATCGATAAATCTGTGCGTTAGTCATTTGTCATACCGGGCTGGCCCAGTTACCTACGTAATATCGGGTGTCTCAGTCAATCATCTTCTATATATTTGTTACAATATATACAAAATCGACTCGTCTCTTGCAGATCCTATTAGTAAAATGTTCGAATAACGAGCCGAGCGAGGAGGACGAAAACGAGGCCGACTTGTATGCTGCAATGATACCGCACTATCAGCCTCTGCCGAGCGAAGACGCGCCGAAGGTATCCTTCAACTCTGCGATATCCCTCGTTAACAGGTATTTTTTGTGCATATTAAAAAACACAATTTTAACGAATTATAAACGGTTTTTTGAGAACATTGTTAAAAATATTTTCAGATACTGTGCAAAGCTGCCCAGCGATACGTTTACCCGTCTCACACCTGAGTGGTCAACGGAAAAACTGGACATAGACGATTCAGTGATGTATACTTGCTCTCTTCGACTGCCCATAAATTCTCCAGTAAAATATATAATTTCGGTGCGTAGTCCGTCCAGCTGTTGAAATATTAATTTACGAGCAAGTTATTGTGATTCGAGCGCTTCGCGCTCTCGGTGTGGACTATGAAATTTAGAAACCGGAAGTTTACCAGAAATACGTCACTTACGATTACAAAATTTCATTTTTAGACCGAAACTTACACATTTCCGGTATGGTGTCACTTGCGGTCGAAAAATTAGATTTTCAAGACGGCAGTTACGTATTTCTGGTATAACGTCACTTCCGGTTGAAAAATCAGTTTTACAAACTGGCAATGAGATTTTTCTGGTATAACGTCACTGCAGGTTGAAAATTGAAATTTTCAAACTGACGGTGACGTATTTCCGTTGATTATGACGTCATTCCCGGTCGGAGAATGAGATTTTTAAACCGACAGTGACTTTCTGCACTATCGTGACGTGCGTCTATTTGATTAATTATATGTTTTAGAAACGTGTGGGTTTGTGTGTACATTTGACCTATAACTTTCTAAAAAATATAATAGATCAATTCAGCTGCGTATTAAGTACACCAACATAACGTGTTTGATAAATTTAGTCACACCCGATGCCGAACAGAGCGATGGCTCGAAGACTCGCAGCCCTTCAGTTGTGCATGGAACTGCACAGGGTAAACGAGATCGACGACAATCTCTTACCCATCGGCAAAGAGAACTTCAAAGCTCGGCCGGAAGATGCCGAAGTGCCGGCGCTGCCGGACGAGAGTCGGGCCGATTATTCGGAAGCTCGACCCGGTACGACGAAGCGTCGACAGTATTACTACAAAAAGGTACCGTGTACGTAGACTCTTGATTGCCGGGTCAATCGAATTTTCTTTAAACGGAGTCAATCGCTTCTTTCAGACAGCCGAGGCATTGACGGATTGCAGACCCGTGGTCGGCGTACCCGCTTATTTGTATCATATCAATATGGTGTTGAGCTGTCCCTTGCCCGAGGAGCAGAATACTCGGGGCCGTCGCATCTATCCTCCGGAAGAGTCGGACATCGGCTTCGGGATTCTCACTCTTAAGGAAATTCCAAAGGTAAACCCATTTTTAAAAATTAACAGCTACTCTTACATGGTTGCCACGGATCAGGAAAACCGGGAAAAGTCAGGGAAAAGTCATGGCATTTTTTTAAACCCTGAACATTTTTTTGAATCTTATGTTTTTCGTTTAATTCCGTGTTGCACGAGGCCATATTTTTAAATTCGGCAAACTTGTCGACGATATACGGTATATATATGACTATGTTGTGATATTATTGTCGTTAGGAACTTTTAAAATTGTAAACTTAGTTTAATATATTAACAATCATTATATTTATATTTTACATTACTTTTTTTGGCCTTTGCTATCCTGATCGATAGACTCGAAAAATTAAATTTTTGGTTTGGAAAACCGGGAAAAGTCAGGGAATTCCAGTTGGGGAATTTCGTGGCAACCATGACTTAATAATTCATGCTAACATCTTATTCTTCTCTTCAGCTCTGTCCATTCCCAATCTACACGAGATCGGGCGAGGTCCGCGTAGAACTGAAACTCAGCAAAAACACCGTTGTGCTCGATGCTGTGCAGATCGAGACGGTAGCAACATTCCTAAACTACACTTTCACCAATGTCCTGAGACTCCAAAAGTATCTCATGCTCTTCGATCCCAATGCATCCGAAAATTCCTACATCATTGTTCCTGTAAAAAATGGCAAGTCGAATGATCCACGATGACCGAGCAATTTTTAAACGAGGTAGATTGTTCTAACTTGTGAATGTTGCGCAGTTTCTACACCCGAGGGACCGGACATCAATGTGGACTGGCACTTTTTGGAGTGTATACACGAAAATAGAGATACAATCCCGAGCGAAGTGCCGCAGGATGAACGGGTCAATTTCAAGTTCGACGCGTCCAAGTATCACGACGCTGTTATTATGCCATGGTATAGAAATCAGGATCAACCCCAGGTACTCAATTTTTTACCATCGAGATTTCACGCCGAAAGCCACTGCGCTCTCTCGAATAACGCATTAAACGTTTCTCGTTTTTCTCGTTACAGTATTTTTACGTAGCTGAAATTTGTACAAACTTGAATCCAAAATCGTCGTTTCCCGGCGACGGTTACAGCACCTTCGAGGAGTATTATTTCAGAAAGTACAATATACAGATACAGAATTCGAATCAACCGTTGCTCGACGTCGACCATACATCGGCTCGGTTAAACTTTCTCACGCCTAGGTGAGTCTTTCGCTGTAAACAAAATTCGTATGAAATGTAATGTACCGGATTAGAATTTCTACGCAAAAACTGGTATATTAAATTTCATGTACAATTGTGATGACAAAAAAGAATGTTTGGTGTATTAAAAAATATTGGTAATTCTTTATTCTTAAATAATTTACTTTAATTTCATTAAAAAAGTATTTTCATTTTTCATCAAAATTTGGACATTAAATTTAATCTACAAGTATTGGTATAAAAAATTCCAGTTTCCTACATTAGATTAAAAATTTTTTTTACAGTCAGTTTAGCTACTTTAATGTGGTGACATCCTTATCGTACGTTAACGAATTTCCTTTGTTCCCTATATAGATACGTAAATAGAAAAGGTGTAGCGTTACCCACTAGTAGCGAGGAGACGAAGAGAGCAAAACGCGAGAATTTAGAACAGAAGCAGATATTGGTGGCAGAACTCTGCGCCATTCATCCTTTCCCAGCGTCACTGTGGAGACAGGCAGTTTGTCTGCCGTGCATATTGTACAGAATAAACGCTCTTCTCCTCGCCAATCAGATACGCTGTCAGGTCGCACAAACGATAAACTTGGGAGAAGAAAACTTGAATAAAGGTAAAGACAACGCGATTTAAAAAATAAAAATAAATATACGCGAGTTACACAAACGAATATCGTTTTCAGCGTTCGAATGGCCTCCTTTGAACTTCGGTTGGAGTTTGGCGGAGGTGTTGAAGAAATCTAAAGAGGCCGAGAAAGCGAACAAGTCGAAGCTGGAAGAGGTCGAGACGAAAGTCGAAGCGCCTAGTCCGAAGAAGGTCGAGAAGGCTTCGAGCAACCAGGCGGACGTTCGATCGGTGAAGTCGGAAAAATCCGACGACGCAGATGACGACGAGAGTGACAAAGATGATGAGCTGGAGATCGGCACGTGGTCCAACGAGATGGCCACGAGCACGATGGGTTTTGGCGCCGACTTAAAATCCTTCCCGTGCAACGTGACGATGTTGGAGCCAGAGTTCAGCTGGGGAGACATTCGTTACGGCTCTCCGGCTTGCGAGTCGGACGCGGACGGCTACGACTCCGACGAGACCTGCAGCGACGGAATGATGGATTACTCTGACGAAAGCGACGAGGAGAGCAGAGGTCTGCGAATATCTTACATGGGCGAGAACGTCGCCGAGGCCGTCGAGGACGAGTCGCAGATAACCAAGCGCGAGATAAATAAGAAAATCCTCGATCTGTTGGAGATCGAGAAAAAATCGGACGAGCCCTTTTGGCCGCAGTGCGACGACGACGAAGAGAATCTCGTTGGCAAGCACAAGGAGCTTCACTACGAATTTGCGAAGAGACGAGAAACGGAGATAATATCGAGCGGCTCGTTGATACCCAGCGATCGTGAGATAAAGATAAAGCGGAAAAATTCCCTCGGACCATCGGGCGATGGTGCAGAAAACTCGTCGGGTCAACTGAAGTACAGCGAATACGTTGACAAAGTCGTGGTGAAGTTGAGAGCGGAGATGTCTAGAATGAAAAATTCTTTGGATCCTGTTAAAAATAAATCCAGCACACCGGAAGTGACTTACGTGGCGGACGAGGAACTGTTCAGCTTCGATTATCAACCAGAGTTGCGAGGACATCCGGGTCCGAGTCCTAGTCTAATTCTCCAGGCTCTGACGATGTCCAACGCGAACGACGGCATAAATCTCGAACGTTTGGAGACGATAGGAGATTCGTTCCTGAAGTACGCTATAACGACCTACTTGTATTGCACTTATGACATAATACACGAGGGAAAGCTCAGTCATCTAAGATCGAAGCAGGTAGACAATTATTGGGATCGTACAATCCGAAAACCTTAAATATCTTCATTATTTTTTATTTTATTTATTTTTTTACAGGTCAGCAACTTGAACTTGTATCGTCTCGGACGCCAAAAGATGCTCGGGGAGAGTATGATAGCGACGAAATTCGAGCCCCACGACAATTGGCTGCCGCCTTGTTATTATGTGCCAAAGGAGCTCGAACAGGCTCTCATAGAGTCCGGTGTACCGTCGACTCTCTGGAACCAAGCCGACATTCCGTCGTTGCAAGCCGTTAATCCGACGGAGATAACGCAACTCGTTCGCGAAACTGAACAGAAGCTCGGCATCATGAGAATAGAGCTGGATCGCAACGAGAGCCGTTTGACCGAAGATTTAGACAATTTACAATGTTTCATACCGTACAATTTGATAACTCAGCACAGCATACCGGATAAGAGCATAGCCGATTGCGTCGAGGCGCTGATAGGCGCTTACCTCATAGCTTGCGGACCGAGAGGAGCTCTCCTGTTCATGGCTTGGCTCGGTATTCACGTTCTGCCGACGGAGGAAGTTTCCGTCGTTCAGGACGAAGAACCGGAGGAGAGATATCCCGGTAGCAAACCGTACGTCAAGGAGACTAACAGCGAGGGCGAAACTACGTGGACTCAGGTAAATTCGATTCCGCAATAAAAAAAAATGTTAACCGTTGAAATGTACCGGACAATTTATTGTGGATAATCGATAACTGAAATTTGTGTTTCGTCGTTTTGAGACATTTTGTAATCTGTTGTGCACCGCTGATCACAAAAATGTAACTCGTTTTACACTTAGTATGATATAGGATTCAAAAAATTCGTGTCAGGCTTAAACAAATCTTTTCAAAAAATTTCGTAAAATTTAAATGATTGATCATTTTTTTTCTCCATATTCAATACCAAACATTGTGCGATGTTAATCTATTTATCTTTCAAATTTGGGCTTAATACGTTCATGTTTACTTAGATTAGATGATTTTTAGTCATTTTTCAAAACAATTAAAATCCTATCAAATCTGACCGCACGTACATCCGAACATTTTGGACCATTTCCAGTGCGCTAACACTAAAATCTGGATGTTTTTTTTTTTACGTAAACTTAGCTTCCTCTATGAGGAAGCAAAAGAAAAAATATCATTTGAGTAGCAAAGTGATTTTTACTAAAGAAAATATCTTTTAATTCCAGATTCGATACGGAAAGCTCGAAGAACCGCAGAACCCGTTGCTGAGACATACGCCGGATCCGGAACACGAGCTCGCTCTTATACTGGACGGTTACGATCAACTCGAGCATAGCATAGGATACAAATTTCAAGACATAAGCTACCTCCTTCAAGCGTTTACCCACGCCTCGTATCAGCCGAACAGGTTGACCGATTGTTATCAACGCTTAGAGTTTCTCGGCGACGCTGTTCTCGATTATTTGATAACGAGACACTTGTACGAGGACTCGAGACAACATTCGCCAGGTGCTTTGACGGACCTCAGATCGGCGCTTGTAAACAATACTATATTCGCTTCGTTGGCTGTACGATGCGGATTTCACAAGTACTTTCGGCACCTGTCGCCGGGCTTGAACGTTGTCATAGATCGTTTTGTAAGGATACAAGAGGAAAATGGACATTCCATTAGCGAAGAGGTGAGATTACGAAAAGAAATGAAGGTAGAGAATTTAATTTCACTCGGTGGGAAAATTGCGGTTTTGCGCACGTTTCGTCAAACCCTCATTTTCACACTTTGTGAAGTAAAATCTGGTACAATACTCGTGCGAAAAACTTTTTCTTAACTCTTTATTTATATATTAAATAACTAAATATTTTAAATATTAATTATAATTAATTTAATATTAACTTCAATAATATTATTAAAAAGTTTTATCGCACTAGTATCGTAATGTACTATTTCCTAACGCATGCACGTAAAATCCCACATTCCGTTACTGTGAAGTGAGTGCAGAAAATCACTTTTTTTGCAGCGCGTACGAGAAAAATACTGCGTATGTGTACAAACGCAATATAGTATTTTCTCTCACCTTAGTACGAGAAAGCGCCGTTCTTAAATTATATGCATGCTAAATGTATAGAAAGGGGATACCTGACTTGTGTCAAGAACTCCCTTTCTACGCCCCAGCCATACAAATAACTATTGTTTTTCTTTTTTACAAAATCATTTTGTTCCAGTATTATCTAATCGGTGAGGAGGATTGCGAAGAGGCCGAGGACGTCGAAGTCCCGAAAGCGCTCGGCGACGTTTTCGAATCGCTCGCCGGTGCGATTTATCTCGACAGTAAAATGTCTCTCGACGCAGTTTGGGGAGTTTATTACAGAATAATGAAGTCTGAGATAGGTATGATCGATAGGGACAGTCACCCCGTCAAATTTAATGTTACAGAGTTGAAATCTAACCGATTGTTTTATCGTTTGCAGAACAATTTAGCACAAACGTTCCTAAGTCGCCGATTCGTGAGTTACTCGAACTCGAGCCGGAAACGGCGAAGTTCGGCAAGCCCGAGAAGCTCGCCGACGGACGAAGGGTCAGAGTCACCGTTGATGTGTTCGGCAAGGGTTCTTTCAAGGGTATCGGAAGAAACTACAGAATCGCAAAGTGTACAGCGGCCAAGTGTGCTTTGAAGAAATTAAAGAGGACACAGAGCTATCAGCGGGACAAGCTGTGATGTGCCTAAATATAATGTAAATACAATGAAAGCTTGGTCACAACTGTAACGGTGCGAATGAAAGACGGTGCAGTGTAAAAAAAATGCTAAACATGTTTCACTAATGTTTAATCGAATTCCAAAGACGATCTCCAATTTTTAAACAAAGTTAGCCTATTTACAACGAGAGAACACCAATGCAAATTACCCACTGCACGTGTATTCGATACAGACAGACAAAACAATCAAAAATCTTGTTCGGATCAAACATGCAACGATAACACGAACAAAATATAAGTTACTGAGCCAAGCGTAATAACAAGAAAGTTCAACGCTCTTCTAGCTATTTTGCCCACCGACGAAACATCCGTTTCGTCGGTGTTTTTATATCCATTTATTTTCAATGTCGATCTCGAAGTATTTGGAATGAACGCCGATCCTTGCTGAATCACATAGAATGTACCTTTGTAAAAAAAGCCTCTCACGACGCTACTACCCGAAGATCGATGCATGCTTCTCGCTCGAGATCCAAAGATTCCGGAGTATCGGTTAGAGATATTTCATCACCGTCGAACGAGAGCTTGATCTGCGACGATGGAACATTGAGCTCTTGCGCGCACGTGTGCACAACTCTTTTGAATGTCTCGTCCATTTTCAAATCGACGAATATCTTTTGCTTCGTCGACATTTGCACTTTTATCTTGCAAAGGTTCTCCGTATCCTCGGTTTGCTCTTCAGAAACGACAGGCGCGTTTACGATTCCTCCCTCTGAAAAAAATCGATTACAGTACCGCGATTTATTGAAACAAAAAATTTACGGAGATTGGTCTTACCAAGAATATCTATAACTTTCAAGTTCAAAGAGGCTGGCGTGTCTCCGCTGCGAATCTGTTTGTTATTTCTGAGAATCAATATCTGATTCTCCGAAACACTCTCCAGTTCCGCAAAGTACTGGAAGATCTTTTGGAATGATTCGTACTGAAATATAATTATTAAGTATTTTTCAATAAAACAAAAAAATGTTTGTTTATTGAGATTTGTGCGGCATTCAGTTTTCGGAGAGAGTAATTTTGAGCTGTTCCACCTTTTTCAGCTCCCGACGAACCGTCGTTCTCGACCTCCATTTTATTTTAACATCCACACTGTAATTGTCATCTTCGATGTTTAGATCCAACGTACAGTTTGGCGAATCGAAAGTACTATCGTGTTTGGAAGCGACCACTTTTTCATCATCATCATCGACTATTTCAATGGAAGTTATTTTCAATTCTTGATCAGGCACCTTTTTGCCACGGCTCTGGAGAAATGTAAGAAATTGCGTGTAAATAAAGATATCGGTTCGGTGCCCCGTAAAGGGTACGTAGACTCACTCTGCGCCGTGAACTACGCTGGGGCGAGGCCTTGGTGGGTGGACTGGTGAATTCGATGGATGTATTCAGTGGTGCAGGTGATTTCGAGCTGAGGATTAAAATTTTTTGAAGATGTGGCTAAAGGTCAACATAATCTCAAAATATTTACAATCCATTTTTTTCCGAATCAGTTTTATAAAATAGAAAACGAATTGAAGCTCTCTGAGTATTTTATTAATACAGTGTGCCCTGCAATTCTTTTTTTATTTCATAGAATCGTTATGAAGAAAAGTGGATAACATTTTTTTCACTCTGTCCCTCTTGTACTTATACATATATAGAGTCCCCTTAAGGTGGGGCTAAAGTCATATAACACGAGGATCAACATAAACTCCAAACACTTTCAATCCGTTTCTGTTCGAAACGATTTTATAGATTTTATTTTATTGTATAAAAAACGAATTGCGAGGCTCACTGCATATTTGAATAAAACAGTGTGCTCCGCAATTCATTCTTCATGTCATAGAATCGCTTTGGAGAAAAATTAATAGAAAATTTTTACTCTGCCTCCCTCGTACTCATATGTGTTTATACTTCCTTAAAAAGAACACAGAACATCGTCACATAGATAGCGACTTTGGATTGGAGTTACCTCCAATAATCCGTTTCTTCCTCTTCGTTCACTACTGTTGGAGAATCTTGCACTTCTATTGGAGCCTTTTTCTTCAAGCCTGAAAACGATAAATAGTCAAAAAAATCAAACAGATTACTTACTGATTTTAGTTTTCAGAGATATTGTAATGTGGAACTAACAGTCAACATAATATAAAAATATAACGAACATCTTTTTCTATGACAGTTTTTTGAGATAAAAAACAAATTGTGGGGCTCAGTGCAATGCGATTAACGCAGTGAGCGCCGCAATTTGTTTTTCATTTTATAGAATCATTTCTGACATAAGTATATTCAAAATTTTAACTTTGTTTTCTTCACACGTGTACATGTTTAGCCTCCCCTTAAGGTGTCGGCTAAAAATAAACATAATCTCAAAGTATTTTGGATCCATTTTTCTTTGAAATGGTTTTATGAAATAAAAAATATATTGTGCCGATGTGATTAACGCAGTGAGCCCAACAATTCGTTTTTCATTTTATGAAATCGTTTTGGGGAAAGATGTATTTAAAATTTGAGACCTGCTGTCTCGCACTCATACGTCTTTAGCTTCCCCTTAATTACTAGTTATAGGTTTGTATTTATTACGTTTTAATCGTGCTGCAGAGCTAACGTAAATATCGTCGTCGCCGTCGTCGCAGGAACTAGCTGAATCCATTTCTTTGTTTGTTTGTTTTTATTAGAGTCGATGGTACGATATAGGACTTTGTACCGAATTTGCTTATGTACAATTCAATGGTTCAATGGTTCTATTGCTATTCCTAGTAAAAATTTAAAGCTACGAATATGACAACTTTATTATTTTGAGGTTACTATTTGAGTGCAGCAATTCGCCGATTTTATAACCTCAGAATTAAGGACTATATTTATTAAAAAATCATTCGCCCGTCCTCGGGGCTTCCGGAAGGAGGGCGCTTTATCGTGACCAATCGCGAACGAGCGCAGCAGTTTTCTCGATTGTGATTTGTCGGGGTTTTCTGCAATTAAAATAAATGCAACAATAATGAAAATGGTTCGTTATCATTTATTTCGTGAAGTATATCACGAAATCCTTAATTCGATCGTTTCTGTACAGTATGCATTCGAATTAAACTCCAGGTATTTTTTTAAAGTTGTGACATCACATTTACTTCAAAAATCTCATTTTTCGGCCGGAAGTGACATGTTTCCGCTATAATGCCACTTCCGGTCGAAAAATATTTCCAAACTGGAAGTAAATTATTTCCGTTTATGACGCCACTTCCGGTCAAAAAATGAATTTTGCAAACTAGGACTGGTGTATTTCCGTTATAACGTTGCTTCTGATCGAAAAATGAGATTTTCAAATCGGAAGTGACGTATTTCCGTTATCCACCCTGGCTATTATTTGGCGGAAATGAGTTTTGGATGAAATGAACTTAGCACTAATGAAATCCTACCACGAAAATCGTGGCTCGTGGATGAGAAATAAATAAAATGCTTGTACTTGTACAGAAAAATAATTTCAACGATTATTATTCTTGTATCGTCGTGTTATCCCACATAAGAATTTTGCTTCCATTTGTTGCTGCTATACAATTTTTTTGTGGATGAACGTTCAGCGATACAGTAGGAAATTTCGATAGACCGTCGCCTATTAATTTGGCGACGACTTGCTGACTCGCGAGATCCCATATCCACAATCTTCCGTCACCGGAACCCGAAAGAATCTGCGTGTCCTGAGAATCGACGCTCGACTCGAGGCACAAGTCGTGGGCTACGTGACCGCTAAATTCACCGAGCAATTCGCCGGAGTCTTTGTCCATCAGTCTTATCACACCGTCGGCGCAACTCGTCAGTATGCATTGTCCGTCTCGCGTGAAGCTCGCACACGTTACCGCATCTGTGTGGAACAATATTCGAGCAAAGCTTGCGTTATTCACTAGACAATCTCTCTATTTTCTAACGTTAAGGTGATTCGAAATTTCGCCGTCGATAACAAAAACTGTACTGAATGCCTTTTTGACTCCGGCGACGAAAAAGAAAATCGTCTTTCCCTAGGAAATCGGTAGACACAGGGAAAGATAATTTTCTTTTTTCTCGGCCGTTTGCGGTCTCAACACCGTATTCAGTACAGTGTTTTTTAGCAACGGAGCGCGGGGCCGGCAGGCGGGCGATTATACCACACCTTAAGGGGAAGTGAAATATCGCGGTCGGTAATGAAAACTGTAATGAACTTTTCTCAAGGGCGCTAATTTTTTTGAGGAAAAAGCAAATTCGAGCCGCATGCACACGGTAATTTCGCATCCGGCCCGAATTCATTTTTTTCTCGAAAAAAGGACCATTGAATAAAGTTAATTTGAAAGTTGCAACTATTTCTCTCACACTCATGGCCCGTCACGTGACTTTCACTTCCCCTTAACTAGAGAAAAACTCACAATGCGATATATTTTGATCGCATTTCGAGACTTTCGAGATTTCGCCAAATACCTCATTACTCGCCAACTTTTTAGGGGAGGATCTCTAAGTATTCACATACCTCCCATACAATCAGTGGAAACCTCGCCGACTCTAATGTCGTATCGTCTTATCTTGCCATCGAACGATGCCGTCAAAATTTCGTGATCGCTAACTCTTACACTAGAAATCGCGTCTTTGGCTTCTTTGAGGGACTGAACTGCTTCTTGGGCTCTCGAACGAACGTCCCAGCACATCGTGGAATTGTCCCGAGATCCCGAGACAACCATCGATGATTCTTCATTGAATCTGCACAATAATAAATTACATGTATTACATTAACTTGCATAATATTTATATTGAAGCTAACATGACTAAAATTATATGTGGCAAGATAATAATATTATGCCCATAATGAGGGCACAGTGCTGAATCTTGCACCATGCAGCTTCAGCACAGTGCCACAGAGTCTATTGTAAGTCCATCCTGTAAACTCCATGTCAGAAAACTTGTAGTTGTACTCGGTTTGTACATCTCTTTTTTTATAATTTTTTCTTACTCTAAATCCGTCCTATAATTTTTATGACAGAAACGGTATTGCCAGACTAGCCAGCTCGAAACCTTTAAAAGAATGACAAACATCAGCTATGTTTGTGATCCTTTTAAACTAAAATATGAGTATGCTAGAGGTGTTACAATAAAATATGCAAAATAGAGGTGCCTAAACACATATTAAGTGTCATTAACATTACAAATTTGCAAACTTAAGTGTTTTTAACTTTTAATTTAATTCCCTCTATTCAGGAGCTCTAATGTTAAACATTTATTATAATCATTTAAAGAATCTCTTTTATCTTATGATTTCTTATTGCAAGTCCGTCCCGCCGCAACTTGGACTTGTATTTGTACTTGATTTGTACATCAAAACCTTTAAACCAATGGCGAACATCAGCTATGTTTGTATTTTTTAAACTAAAATACAAGTATGCTAGAGTTACAAAAAAATATGCAGAATAGAGGTGCCTAAACACACATTAAGTGTTATTAACATTACAAATTTGCAGACTCAAGCCTTGTTAACTTTAAATTTAATTCCCTCTATTCAGGAGCTCTCAAATATTAAACATTTATCATAATCATTTAAAGAATCTCTTTTATCTTATGATATCTTATTGCAAGTCCGTCCTGTAAATCCGGGGAGCTACAGCGCTGGAACTTGTACTTGTGTTTCTACTCGGTATTTACATTTCCTGTTACGCAAACAATGTCCACAGTGTTAAAAGACTTGTGAATGTTTGCGAACAGGAACTTTTTATTGAAAGTATAAATTTTTTAGAGTTCAGCGTCTCGAACGTTGACATCTTAAAGAATACCATAGTCTACCTGACACAGGTAACAGCGCTCGCATGACCTCTTAGCCTCCTCACCGGAGTGCCCGTGGCGACGTCCCAGACAATCACAGATTTATCCAGCCCACCGGACACGATCTGTCCGCTGTCGCAGGCTGCACAAGCGTCCATGACTTCGTCTCCGTGACCTCCGTAAGTTTTGAGCAGAGCCCTTCTGTACGGATTCCAAAGCTTCAACTTCCTGTCCGAGCCGCAAGTTATAACGTACGCTCCGTCGACTACAATAAAAAAAAAAATTTATATGTCTTTTACTCCAATCGTCGGTGCCGAATTTTGGAACTCACCGCTGAATCGCACGGATCTCACCGCCCCCTGCTTGCAATCAATGTCATGTACGAATTTGTAATCCATCTTCATCGCTTGTGTTCCAAACACTTGCGAACAGTGTAAACGGCGGTTCGTTCGCTCCCACCTCGGCCCGAAGTCGAGCGGCGACTGAACCGTGAGAGAGACCAATGCTCCCACAGAGAGCAACAATGTACGGCCTCTCCGCTCTAAGGTTGGCTCCAGTGTTATGACAGTTCGTGTGCGGCTTCGCTGCGGCGGCCGAGGGGAGTACTACGAAGAAAAACCAGTTGTGCATAGAAGGCAGTGGAATGTGGATACGCCGCGAAAGTGATCGAGCACGATGAATACGAAAACAAGCTACAAATGTGCTCATAATTTTTACGACGGAGGGAACAGTGAGTATCCGAGGGGTGTCAGTTAAATTTTTTTATCGATAGTCGGGGTGCACGGCTCGGTCTTCGAAAACGCGATTACGTTTGCGGTACAAAAGAGAGAGCTCGAAAATCCGTCTGCTCCGCGTCCTCATGGCGTCTGCTAGTCTGACGCCGCTTACGCCGCATATATTTGTAACGGATCGTTCCGATCTTTCGGCACGTTTGTCGAGCCTCTCGGCGATCCTCGAGCAACGGCGAGAACGAATTATCGATGAATTGTCGGGCTAGGAGGGAAGATACGCGCGGATTCGCGGGAGAATCGCGGGGCGTTGTCTGGATCGGAACGCTGCTGATTGTGTCAGGATACGCGTACGGCGAGACGCCAGGGGGGAGAATGTTGTTCCGCCGCTTGGATTTTCGTTCGAACGCGAGGGAACGAAATTTCGTTGCAGGGTTTTTGCTTGGCCTTACGGCGAAGGTCGAGCGGGTTTCGGTCGAGAATCTGGAGTCGAAGATAATCGCAGCGAAGTTTCTCGCCTTTCGGGAGAAACTTCGCTGCTTGGGCGCGTTCTGGAAAACATAGCTTTGTTGTTTTCGACATGGACGCACACGGCAAATGTCAGTGAGGCCTTTTGACGTTTCGCACCGCTCCGTGCGCCGATTCGCTAGCGAGCCACTCGCCGACCGACTATCGGTCTCCCGTATGTGATCATTCGCGATCTCCTCGAGAGCACTCGGACAGATCACAATGACCGAATCCCGCGACGCTACACATAAAAATAGCCCAGACGACGGGCACGGCGGGGATAAATTTCTATAAATGGCGCGAAAACTCGGCCTTAGCGAGCAACAAGTGGATTTATTTCCAACCTCCCGAAACTTCTCTCTCTCTCTCTCTCTTCGATCTCTCCTCCAGGCATGTCGCGCTTGATGCATGTCGATAAGAGCAGATTATCGCGAGGCGTAATCTTTTTTTAATTTAATTTTTATCTAACAAGCCTTACCAATGTTGCAAAGAAAAAAATGCGTTTTAATTTTTAGACGATAATATGCCTCTTCTCAGGAAAAATATAAAATTTAACTTGCGGAATTTTTTTTTTTTTTTTTGAGTCTTCGATGAAAATATTCTGTATTTGGGGTGTCCAAGGTCGATGACTCGTCAGCGATTACTATTATTACTCTATGTGGGTGCGTTCTTGAATACAGTTCCGCTCTGTTCGGTTTATTCCTAAAATATTCAAGATGTATCCATATTATAAACAGCCAAAAAAGGCGCTCTGATGTTCCAGTTTTCTGTGTGTTCAGATTTTATTTTTGACACAAATCTGCTCTGATAGTCGTTTTCTTTTATCAAAACGCTCCAGATGTGTCCCATGGAAAGAAATGGATGTACCGCTGAGTAATAAAAAAACGCA
The DNA here is from genome assembly GCA_030522725.1 of Ichneumoninae sp. B BG-2022a. Classification (NCBI taxonomy): domain Eukaryota; kingdom Metazoa; phylum Arthropoda; class Insecta; order Hymenoptera; family Ichneumonidae; species Ichneumoninae sp. B BG-2022a. Next base: position 55,377 of record JAPYZD010000576.1, read on the forward strand.
CTGTCAGTGAACAGTTGCGAATGGAAGAACACATAGTTGGACAGATCTAAGAACGTTCTCTACATAATTTAATAATATGTTTATTAACAGATTTCTCCTTGACCTGTACTCAGATACAGATGCGTCTTATAACTACTTAGATCTATCAATTCCAATAGAAAAACAGTGGAAAAATATTTCATTTCAACCTATACCGTTTCATTAAATCAGACTCTGTGCAATTATATATTCAATTATTTAATAAAAAAAAAAATATTTAAATTATTTACAGTTATTTAAACTTAACTCTACTTCCTACAAATTATTTGTCTATAATGACTAAGTCTGATATGTCCGTCTGTTGTGTACTGGGAAGGTCAATTGAGTCGGTGGCCAATGTAACTTGTTGTTAATAATAAATAAATATTATTACTGTGCTATGTTCGTCAGCACATACTTTACTGCAGCTTGAGCAATGGTAATAAATGATTTGTTTATATTTTTTTAGATGGCATGGGTAGAGACAGTCCAGGCGCGCTGCTGGACATGCTGGCGGAAGTGGCCTCTCAAACTCTGCACTCCGAGGGAATACACATGGAGTCCGATATGCTGAAGAAGAGCAAGCAGAAGGCTGATCTGGCCAAACGCAAGAATCACGAAGTTTATCTTAACTTGCCGCAGATACTGTCCATGCCTGCTACCCAGCTGGTCAAACACTTTGCCATCTTCACAAGCGACGAGCTGAAGAGACAGTACTCGTACGTTTGCGCTCTTGTGCCTGGTTGCGAGCAGAAGTACACAAGCTTCGCCAGTGAGGGAAAAGCTAGGGTTTCCATAATGGCTCATCTCGCCGATCACCTGGATTATCTGAAGAATAACAAGGAGTCCTGTAAGACCATATCTGCTTTCTCCTTCTTTCCATTTTTTTAAACATTTTTCTCGTTTGTCTTTTATCACTTTAACTTGTGCGATTAATTAATCCAAAGTTAATTAAGGAAAAGTGCACATTATTTTCATGCAAGAAAAGAATCTAATTAATATTATTATTGTTATTATTATTATTATTGCTGTTATTATTATTATAGATTTACTTTAATTAACTTTTTAATAACATTTTACAGACGCCACTTTCAAGGCAACGGCGGTAAAGCATGGCAAGCCGAAGGTTGGTATTCAGAGCAAGAAGCACAAGATTCAGCAGTTAAAAAAACCCCAAGAAATCCCCAACAAGGAGAACAAGCTTGGAAAGTTGGAGAAATCCACGAGTTATTTACGAAAGATACTTTCCAACGAGATGAACTTCAAGGAGTTCGAGAAGCAGAAAAGACTGGAGACGCAGAATCGCGAAATGGAAACGTGTGCAATGGAGGCTAAGATGAAAACGGATCCGGAGGTAGCTTTCAAGGTGCTCGGAGACCACAGTTACTTCGAGCACGTGACGGATGAGCCAGTTCACGATGACACGCAGGGAGACCCGGTAAATGAAGCAGCATCCGAGAATGTGAGCGACGATAACGTATCTGAAACTTATAACGAAGTATCCCAATGATGAAAATAAAATTCGCCTAACTGATTTTATTCTTTTGCAGATTATGTTGATGGTCGTCGAGAGTGACAGTGTACATATGAAGGAGTTGCCTTACATACCCGACGACATCGCCGGTCAATCAAATTCCGAATGCAATGCGGATTTCGCGGGTTTGTCATTTACGAATAACGCAACACGCAATGAATTTTACGCAGTACTTCAAGTCCTTTTTTATGATTTTAAGAACCAAGTACAAGTCTTTTTTGAGTATACGCTTGCCTTACAAATACTCGATGAGTAGGATGACAACCTGTTTGTATTAACATATGATTATGTGTCTAAACTTTTAAATAAGTATAATTTTAACGAGCATTTGTTTTTAAACAAAAAAAATTCCGTAAAACGAAATAGAAAGGTCCCACTTTTTTGTTCTTCTTCTTCAAAAAAAAGATATATAAAAAACGAGAAGAGACGCGAAGGGATCCTTTTCGTTTCCTTTAATGACGTTTTTTAATGGATTTTTTTTAATGAAAGAAAATTAAGAATAGATTAAAATGGTCTGAAAACGATGAATTACGAACATTTAAGTTAGCAATTGTTTACAATGGCGATGCCATGTGCAAATTCCTTGGCACCTTTAAAAAAATGTTAAGCCTAGATCACCCTTAATGCTACAAATCTACTTGCGAAAAGTACTAGGAAAAAGAACTTGAGAAATACTTGAAGTACAAAAAGTACTTGATACTTGAAGCACATGTGATACTTTACGCTTTGTACTCGAAGTATTTTTTGGTACTTTGTCCAGCGTGAATACGTATGCTTTTTATTAATTGGATTTTCTCACCAATTTATTTGCAGACTCCAAGTCCTGGGCGGACGATATATGCGGAAGGGGTTCGGAGACCGTAGCGCCAGCGAAACCGAAAGGCAAAGCCAAGTTTATAGGGACGAGCAAGGAGGAGCGCGAAATGGCTCTGGTACTGATGGAACGTATAAAGAAGAAGGGTAATCCAACCGGTAGCAATTTGGAGTGTCGAATCTGCGATCCACCACGTAGTTTTACGGCGCCAACGACCCTCGTCTCGCACTATCGCAGTCACGCCGGCATAAAACCCTACGAGTGTCGCATCTGCCGCGCGGTTTTTACGAGGAGACACAGCCTAAAGTATCACATGCTCATACACCAGAATCAAACGCGCTTCACGTGCGCGGATTGCGGTAAAAAATTCAGACATCCGTCGCACTTCAGAGAGCATCGTCGACGACACACCGGAGAATCGCCGTTCGGCTGCGACGATTGCGGTCAAAGGTCAGCCCCCTCCTATTACAATTTATATTCTAATTTTCGGTTCTGAACGAGAAGATGTATCGCATTTTTATTTTCATATCCAAGTTATATCGAAAATATCGGTAATTTTATCGTTGCAGATTCAAGACACGAAACACGTACAAGCGTCACTTGAAGACGCGTCACGGAAAAGTTCTGACAACGACCGGCGAGCTTCTGTGTCTCACCGAAGAAGAATTCCAAAAAGTACAGACCAACAGAAAGAGAAAATCGCAAAGTATATCGTCGGACGTGATGGCCGAGGAGGACGCGGTGGCGACGGAATCGATCGTGCAGTACGTCAGCGGTGATTTCAACGAAAACAGCCAAGAGAATAACAACGAGAGTATCGAGGATTATCACGTGCAGGCGATGGCTGGCCAAAATCTGGAGGATATTTGCGAAAATGGCATTATTGACATTGATAAGACTGAGATAATCGAGACTGAGGTTGAGCTTGGCAGCGCTTGCTTCGAGAATGCCGAAAGCAGCAATAATCGGGTTTTGTACGACGGCATCGTCGAGAACGGTCACATAGAATTCCAGAGTCGAAATACACACGATGAGATGTTGGATCATCCTGGCGTTCGGGTCGAGTACGTCGATGAGCGAGACGACGCGTCCGGTAGCATTGACGAAAATGTGAAGATCGTACATTATCGCGACGAATCACCGCCCACCGAGAAGGGCCAGTACATTGTACCTTACGATTACGAGGGCGAAGGCTTCGTGGACAACGAATCGGGAACCACTGAGGCAGTTAATCAAAATATCATTGGCAGCGAGGCTGACGAGGCGATTTTTCACGACGCAACGGATCAGCAATGCGCCTACAAAATACAAGGAAACGTGAAATATCAGTTGCACGTTGTTCCTCAAGATAGCGTGGAGTTCGTTAATTCGGAAAGTTACGATCAACTACCGGATGGAGCGATCATGGACGGGGAAGAAATTGCACGACACGTTGATAATGTCAAGGATGCGCAGGAGATCGAGTATGGCTCGGTGGTGGAAGACGATAGATTGTTGGACGATTGCGAGGGTAACACTGATAATTCGGATGAATCCGAGGTTTCGGAGAGGCCGATGGTAAGTCAGCAAATCGATAACAGACGACAAACCATAAATATCGTTCCGGCTGCGAAAAACGGCACATTTCTACTTCTATCGAACGACGATTTGAAAGCTGGCTATTTGAGGATCGAAAATACGAACATTATCGTAAAAGAAGTTAAGCCGTTGGCTTCTATCCCGGTACCGCAAAAGTAAGGGAACTTCGAATTTCGATGTGTCCCGTGCGTTGGCTAACCCATCGATTTGAATTATACTGACAAAAGTCTTTTTCTACCTTTGTCAGATCGTAAAATTATGCGGGTTCGAGACAAATTGCCGATCGGCGCAGGATATTTCTCAAGTTGGAAAAACAGAAAAAAATACTATAGGGATTGTGCCAAATTTTCAAAAGAGGTTAATGAGCCTAGCGGGCCTGGTGCACAATTAAAGATTATGTTTCGATACCGCGCCGAATTTGTTTTTGTGCGGTGCATTTTTCAAGTTAATAACTTTCCATTATTTCGCGTTGAATTTTGCAAGTCTCGTAAGATCAACGTAAATCGTTGTAATTGGAGTACAGAATTCGTTGCGTTATGTTTGCAAAATACTTTTTTCCTTTACACATAAGTAATCGATCTGAGTCAGCTCAAAGAGGTCTTCCAATATCTCAAAAACAGCGTCTAGGCTCCGGACCATATTATATATCGTATATATATATACATATATATATATTCATTCCACAATTTAATTGTTAAGCCGAGGAACTACACGTCTATTACAATTTTTGTTTGCATGTAAAACAAAATGTATAACTTCACTCGAGAAAAAAAACATAATATTTGTCTCTTAAAATTTGGCTGATGTGGGGTGAAAGTCATTTCACGATTATAGAGTCACATCGGTATTGAAAGCGCAACAAAACTTGTGCCTTATTCTGATAAAACTAAACGCTAAAAAAAATGAAAACGAAAGCAATCGCCTTAAGGTAACACCGAGAAATTTTATGTTGAGTTGAGTAATAAATAACTTAGTTCCGTAGGATTTTTGAGAGAGAGAAAGAGAGAGGGAGAGAAAGAAAGAGAGAGAGAGCTTTAGCTATATGAGTTAAATATAAAAGAAAATTCTGTCAACTTTCTGGTAAATAGTGCGTCTATGTAACGAACTATGTTGTCTTCAACCGCGTAATGACATATTGTATTTTTATACGCTTTTTGTACTTATCTTAAATAAATCTTGCAGGAAAAAATATCGAAGAGCATTTGTGTGTGTGTTCTGTTTCGTAGTCTTACCTCCCGAATCCACCCGCGAATCACGGTAATAATGTTTATTGGCATAAGCAAAATCCTTATTTATTGAAATTCGTTGAGCACAATATCCTTTTTGTTTTCTTACACGAATAATGTATAACTAGAAGTTATTCAAAATTATAAAGATCCTACCCATTTATTTTAATTCATACCCACGTATACGTTTGTGCGTATACTTACATCCATATTCGTGTGTATATTACTATATATATATATATATATATTTGTTTTTTCAATTCATCTTATCAATACTAATCAATAACATTATCGTTATACTAGTAATTTCAATATCTGACAAAATACTGAATCTTTATGGCTCCGGTCTTTTACTAACCGGTTCTTTTTATTTATATTAACTATAATAACTTTTATTTTCGCTTCTCTTAATATTTCTCTTATAGTCATGGGTAAACAGATACACTTTTTGAAATTACCTAATTCAATTAAGAACCCTGATCAACGGATATACATTGTTTTTTTTATTTCCTCTTTTTTATCGTTTCTTAAAATGAGAAGTGCCGTTTGTCCCGAACAATTCATGTTGTTCTCCTTACGTCAGTAAAAAGACCACTATTTCCATCCCGTTACAGATAAGTACGTAAATCGTTGTTAATTTTTTTTTAATATAATAATGGCATGCGTTTCTTGTGTACAGTCCGCATAAAAATGTCAACATCTACTTCTTCAATTAGATGAAAAAACCTTCACAGTTATTTTTTTAATTGTTTTTTTTCGTTTTTTTAATTAATATACTGTGCAGACTTAGCGTTTAATTAAATAGACAACGAGGAGGACTAGGATAAGACGGTATGCTAATGGGGGCGAGTAAGGAATAGGTATCATGTACACAGTTTTATTTCGAAGAGTCGGCTTTTTGTTTTTTTTTCTTCTTATTATCAACGGTCAAAGTCGGTGTCTCGATTGACTTCGCACTGGGCGATCGTGTCAGATCTCAATCGGTGATAAATCTCGTGAGTACAAAACTGCACGCCGCAAACAATTCACTCCTTCCGGTCCATGTACTACAGGTACTCATTAAATTCTACTACATATCCGATAGAAATGAAAAATATAATTCGATTCGTTCCTCGCGAATCAGTACGCTATATAGATAAATAATAATCTACACATTGGCTCTCGATAATCTGAATAAAAGCTATGGCCGCTCTCGTATGTACACGTAATTAAATCCACTAAAAGTAATATTATCCTACTATACAATTTCGTCGATAAGAAAGGAAGAAACGTAACTAGAAGTTAAATGGATATTTTAAAAAACACGTGTTTCGAGGACACGGAAGATGAGCGAGTTTTGTTCGGCGTCCGGTTTGTCACTTGCAATTCATTTATTTACGAATTCTGTACGCCCCTCTCGTGCGTCGATGATTAGATTGAATTTTAAAAAAATCGTGTTACGTTAATTAAATCGGTTGCTCGCATCGCTCGCCTGGTTTCCGAGTGTGCGCGACGGATTCGATTAATCGGTCGGACTATCATCGACTATCGCGAACAAATTACAACCGCTTGGCAATGTGTGAATTTTGAAGGTAGAGAGATAGAGAGACTGCACCTTGAATCAATTTTCGGACGGATTATCCAGTCGAGTACGGGTACAGTAAAATATTTAATTTTAATTTTTATCTTTTCTTTTTTTTTGTCGCTCTTCTAGTTTCAACTCTTCGGCTCCGCGCGATCACGACGGAGACATAACTTATCGGTTACAAATGGCATTATCCTCGTAAGGAAACGTGAGCGGTGAAACCGCTTTTCCTCCTCCATCCAACCTTCTCATTTATGGTACATAGACTACAGCAATTTCTTGAAACGTTGCTCTCCTCGTGGAAAAAAGAAGAAAACAAGAATTTAAAAAAAAAGGAAAACGTTTCGACTACTTTCATTGTTCACTCTTGTGTTGGTTAGGCTTAGAATTTTGAAAATCATCTATTTTACGGCTGGTTTGCCGGTAACGATCGGGAATATCCCGCATACAGGTACAGGGATGCTGTTGGGGCGGGATAATCTCGACCGAATCATTTTATGACTCGACGTTGTACGGTCATGTAGTCGACGAGGATGATATCGGGTTTGTGTCCGTGCGCCAGCTTACGGAACTCGTTGACTCCGCGATCGTTGGGATCTGCGAACACAGAAAGATTTTTTTTTTTCGATCAATTTCTCAAAAATCTTCGTTGCGAGTCATATAACTTCTTCATTTAAAAATAATTTTTATAATTTACAAGTATCAAGTACAAGTACTTTTTGACTATTCGCTCGCATTACGAATAGGGAAGACCGGGGCAAAATGGCACAGCGGGGCAAAACAGGACCGTCAGGACAAAACTCAATTTTCCAAACATTTTTGGATGCCGCACTTTGTCCCAACGATAGATCCGGGTTTTCAAACCCGTTTTACCCCACGTACCACCATCGCCACCATGCAAAAGTTATTGGAAAATTGTGTTTTGTCTCATTATCCCGTTTTGCCCCGCTATGCAGTTTCGCCCCGCCCTACTCGATGAGTAGCATGATATCCTGTTTCTATTAACATATGACTATGTGTCTGAGCTTTAAAATAAGTATGGTTTTAATGAGATTTTTTTAATCCATAAAACCAAACGAGAAGATGGAACCTTCTTGTTTCGTTTTATGGATTTTTTTTCGTTTTTCTTTTATTTAATACAAAATATCTTGAAAAAACGCGTAGGGACGAGACGGGACCCGTTGCGTTTCTTTTAATGACGTTTTTATAGATTTTTTTTTAATAAAAGAGAATTAAGACTAGATTAAAATACTACTATAATTTTTATAATTTTTTCTTTTTCTCTTAAATTGCGGCGCGAAAATTTACCTTGTAATCGCATCCGATCAAGGGAGTTTCCGCTGTCGTCTCGTCTGTGGGCCGGTAGGGATGCGGCGGTGTGACGTAAATGGGCTTGCTCGGAATGTTCGCAACCTGAGCGTAAACTGTGGGAGGTTCCTGTATCGGTCGTCGTCTGCTGAGAGTCGACATGGGTAGCAGCTGAGGACGGTGAACGCCGGACACTTGGACCGGCTCGTAACAGTTCGGCGGTATTCGTCTGTTACTCCTTAAAGTAAGCTCAGCGTAGGCCAACTCCGCTCCCTGTAGAAAGGGTTACAATAAAAATATCGAATTTCGACCTGTTTCGAGACATTATCGTGAAACACAAATATTTTGAGGGCGCGACACATTTTTAACATTATGTTCACGAAAATTACCGACTAGAATTGATATTACCTATAACGAAAAATCGACAATTTTATATGCGCTGACAACCTGCTGATGCTGCTATACATTTACTGATTATACGAGACCAATTATACATAGTATATTAAATGGCTCTTTGCCCTATCAGAAACCACCGAGGGATCGACGAATTTTCGGTTTCGAACACGCTTCCGACGGTTTTTGAGGGTAATCTGTTTTCGAATCTGTCATGCATTATAATAAAAATTCATATGAAATTTAATGTAACTGCACTGGAAGTTTTTAGGTGTAAAGTAGTATATTAAATTTTATGTACAATTGTTACGAACAATTAATTGAACATTATATTGAATATTAAGTATATTGAGTATTATTGAACAGTATATCGAAAAAATGTTGAAATAATTTACTTTAATTGTACTGTAAAAGTCCCTTACATCACAATCGTACATTAAATTTAATGTACCAGTTTTTGTATAAAAACATTCAGTCCGGTGCGATAAATTTACAATTTCTCTTAACAGTGTGGCATACTGAACGATCCTAAAAGCGACGGTTGTTTTGTGCCATAAATTAACCACACTAATGACCGTCGAAGCAACCGCTCCAGGAACTCATTTTTTTGCCGCGTTTCGCCAGTGAAGTCGTTTGTTTGATTGGAGACCGAACAAACGACCGCACTAGCAACCGTCCAGAAAAGCTCGGCCCGGTCGTCAAAAAGATTATATCTGGACGATTAGTTTTATAGTTGTTTGTTCGGTCGCCAATCAAACGAACGACTTTACTGCCGTACGCGGCAAAAAAATGTCACCGGAGCGGTCGCGGAGGCACATCATTTCGCCAAAAGTACAATCGGCCGAATCGTCGTACGGTCGAAAGTCATGGGTCCGAATCGTCATTTAACCGAACATTTTCCCGAATCGTTAAACTTTCAAGTCGTCGGATAGTAATTTATCCGAATCGTCATTTATCCGAATCGTCATTTATCCGAATCGTCATTTATCCGAATCGTCATTTATCCGAATCGTCATTTATCCGAATCGTCATT
>JAPYZD010000577.1:0-61013 GCA_030522725.1 Ichneumoninae sp. B BG-2022a
TTTTTTAATGAAAATGATTCGTTTATTTTTCTGAATACGTATGAATTTTTTCAGATTTTTAAGTAATCGTTGATTTTTTATTTTTTTTATAGAAAAAAAAATCAACTATTACTAAAAAATCTGAAAAAATGCATACGTATTCAGAAAAATAAACGAATCATTTTCATAAAAAAAAAAAGTTTTGTTGCCGGGTAATTTGTTAACCAATTAATTTTTTTATGAATTTTTTAATAACATTTTGCAATTATTATCATGCAAAATTAATCTTCTCAGTACCTCTAGTACACATGACTTTTTTCAGATTTTCACACCATCAAGATGTACTTGCAATTTTCTCTTATTGTTGTCGAACTTACGCGAAGTCAGCGCGCAGCGAGACTCCCTCCTTAAATGTCATTGCAACTAGTCGAAATAAAGTTGTATCATTAGCCATTATTGACTTAGATACTTTCACTATCTAGTTGGGATTAACCGGGAATTCGATTATCCGGGGACTCTTCGGTCCCGAGAATCCCGGTTAATCGGGGTTCTACTGTATGTCCCACTAGGAGCCAGTGGGATAATGACTGCGGTTTGCCCTCTCAAAAAATTCATTTGTATGAACACATCCTTCGCTCTTCGATCACCGACTCCCGACAAATTTCTTCGATTTTCGACGAGACAGCAATCGGTAACGGTTTATTTTATCACCGCGTAGATGTTCTTGCCGCCTTAATCTGCAGTCGTCTTTTAAATATTATTTGTCGTCGTTAATGTCTGGATATTTTTTTACGTCACATATGTATCCTATTAGAAGCGACTGGCATAATGTCTGCGGTGTAGCTCTCCGAAAAAGTTGTTTGTATGAGCCCGAACTGTACTTTTTCATTACTTTGATTACCACCTAATTTCTTTGATTTTCGATGAGACGGCAATCGATGACTCTTCATTTTATCACTGGATTCTCGCAGCTTCGATCAATAGCCGTTTTAAAAAAATATTATTTGTCATCGTTAAAATCTCGAATTTTTTTAACGTCACTAGGAGCGAACGGGCTAATGCCTGTGGTCTGCCCTCCCGAAAAAGTCGTTTGTGTGACCCCGTCCTTCGCCCTCGATCACTTTGATTCCCGAATAAGAAAAACCCCGAACGTCCGTGCGGGCGGAGGAAAAGGACGGAGAAGAGACAGCGACAGCTTGGACGTTGACTATATTTATGACTACAGGAATTTCTCCCGAGTTCACTCTCTCGTCGTGTCACTTATCCCCACGAACGCCCCCTCCCCCTCCCCTCCCCCGCCCCCTTGTCGTTTTTTTCACCTCGGAAATGTCCACACCTTCGAGATAGAGAAGATTTTATCGGGAATCTGGTTCGGGTCGAAGAGCTTCATCTATTTTTCTTGCGCCGGTGTGAGCTCTAAATATAGCCACGACCGAAGATCTATTAACATCCCGGTGACGTATGGGACGGTCGAGTGCCTCAGTTGTACGAAGAATCCGTATCGAGGTCTCGATCTCTCGCGGTAATTTATGGTACTCGGTGTGAAACTTGTGGGCTTTAATTACAACTCGAGTCCGGGCAGCGACACGGACATCTTTACATTCGTACAATGTTATTGTGTGAATGAGACAATAAATATTCGAGAGCGAGCGACTTTCACGGCCGATGACTTTTGCACATTACTTTCCATATTTACCACTGTAGTCCGTGGGGTTTTTATTGCTTCACGGAATTTCGCGCGTGTCTCTGCGGATCGTCCGATCGTTTTCGTTCGAAAAAACGAGTCCGTTTTATTCAAATTCGTTTTATTCGTCGATATAAGTTCGAGCGGATTTTTATATCGACCCATGAATTCGGTCGGCGAGCGCAACAGGCGGTCCCGGCTTTGACCGCGGGCTCCCAGCGTACACGGGGAAGTACGTATACAACGCCGCGGCGGACACGTACATGATCGAGGCCGAAAATTCGCGAGTATGTTTTACACCACCCCCGCCGAATAATTCCGACCCGTTCGATCTTTACGATCCAATAATTCATCCGACGGTTTAACGAAATTTTTTGCCTCGTGAAACCCGAGCGTCTCCGAAGTGTCGAGGGGCTCCGGAAGATTTCTCGGCCACTCGCCTCCGTCTTTGACGACTATCTTACCGTTCGATCCGACCGTAAATCTCTCGATCCCGGCTCAATTTGGGCGTGCGACAACTGCGACGGCGCTCCCCAGTGCTGGCCCAACGTCGGCTAGCGTTCGCCCAAAGTCGGCCAGCACCGGCCCTCGTCATTCCCGCCAGAGATCATGCAAATCCCACCCTTACGCACTCTTCCTATTTCGTCCCACTTGGCTTATTTACTCCCAACGGTTGCCGGTCTCCTCTTCGTTCGTCTCTCGAGTTTCGCTGAAGGCGCCAGCACCGGTCGGTGGTGTCGGTGCCGCGCGGTGTGCAACACCTCGTAATTGCGCGAGGCTAGAATCCACCGGCGGCGTCCTCGTATAGTTCAAACCCGACGTATACTACCTGCTTTGGCAGTTCCTACATCTTTCTCTGAACCTATTCGCGCGGCTATGCGGTAGCCTTCGCCTACCGTAACTGGCGGAAGGCGCGCGTCCGACAGCCGTGGCTGCGCCGAGTATACGGTCCACCATAAAACCCGCCGAGTAATAATCGCTCGGAGTCTCGCAGCGCCTCGCTCGCACACGCGTTCGCGACTAGGAGCGAAGCCACCACGGCGGGAGAAACGGCAGGACGGAGCTAACCGAGAATGCGAGTGCTCCTCTACTCGTGCACTTGCGCAATTGTGCGATTGTGCACTTGCACCACGCATCCATTTGCCCGGGGCTTCGCGGGTAATACGGCACGGCTCGATGAGATACTACGGAGGCAGTTCGACGGCTTCCCTTCACCGTCCGCGACGGGAAACGTGTGGTTGGAGCTTGCAATAGCGGCAACTCGATACGCACTTCCGCAGACCGCTCACGGAGTAAGTCCGAGTGGTGCAAATGACAGACGTGACCAGCGCCGGCCGAAGTTGGCCGAACGCCGGCCGACGCTGCCCCAACACTGTGCCAACACTGGCCCTGCGCGTCGCTCAAACTGCAGCCGATCGAGGCATTACTCAGTGTGAGGTCCATCCTGCGATCTCTCCACCCGCGACCTCATCCTCACCGACCCCCCCCCCCGCCCACCCCTCGTCATCCTCGTTATTATGCGCGTCTCATAGCGGTAAATCATAAAGGGTGGGCAGCACGCGTCTAATTACGGTCGTACGCACCGCCGACGTTTATTCCTCCGAGACATTTCTAGTATCCGGCACGACGCAGAGTCGGACGGGGGAATTTGTTTTGATTTGATTTGATTTGATTTATTATATACGGGACAAGCCCTTTTACAAGATATTTGTACATCGAGTGTTTAGGTTGTGATTCTATAGGGGAGAGCGGGGCAAAATGGCACAGCGGGGCAAAACGGGATAATGAGAGAAAACGCAAGTTTTCGATAACTTTTGGATGGTGGTGATGGTGGTACTCGGGGCAAAACGGCTTTGAAAATCCGGATGTATCGTTGGGACAAAATGGGGCATCCAAAAATCATGGGAAATTTGAGTTTTGTCCTCATTGTCCCGTTTTGCCCCGCTATGCCATTTTGCGCCGGTCTCCGCTACAATTTCAATAGCGTGGTTTACATAATTTCTTAATTTTTAGTAATATAAGTAATATAAGTACTGTATGTGTGTATGCTGAGCTCAGATTTTAAGCACGAGAACTTACAGCCTCGCACGTAGGAGTGAAAGTCGAAAAAGTGAGCGCGGAATACCGGAAATATCCTCAATGTCCGAGAATTCGTTCGAGTAACGGATTAGCCGTGCAACTAAGCTGAAATGCGTGTAGTTTGCCCGGTATGTTCTAGTTTGAAATAATTCGAATTGTGGGAATGTCGCTGAGTTTTGCCGAACGAGCAAAGAAATTTAATGGATTTTGTTGATTCAATCGCGATTGCCGACTCACGGCGAATGCGAAGTTCCGCATCGAAGAGTTGGTCTGTGCAACGGCCTCGCGCCCGAGGACTCCCGTTCCTCGGGACTCGGCAGTAAAATAGGAACTGCGAGTTGTCCTCTCGAACGTCATACTCGATTCAGCGGTAGACAAGACGCTCGTGCCACGGGCGGTTTTCTGAGGAGGGGGCAGGGCATTCGTTTCTATGAGGGAACGTGGGTGGACGGGCCGGTATCTACAGATGTAACTTTCAGGATTGCTTCCGTGCTATCCCGCGCTCCGGCGAACGCCGGTAGAACCGAACTGCCTACCGTTCCACCATCGCAACCGGCGATCCGCTTGCGCCACAGCTTCGAGCGTACTCGCCGCTTTTGATTTATGAACTTGTCCGTTCCCCCGAGCCCTCGATAGCCGCCTGACTTTGAGGGCGCATGCCGTACCGTATATTCCATTGGTTCGCCGTGTGTTTGCCGATAAATTCATTCATGTTTTCGCCACTATCGGCGCGCCGGGTTGCACCCTGAATTATCGGGCCTTAAAGCGTCCGCGCGTTGAACGGTGTCACAATATATAAACAGCCGACGGGCACTAAACTATCGGTGCGCTAAGTGATAGTTCACGAGGAATGCGGAAAGTCGACCATTCCCGGTGGTCCGGCGCCTCGTTTGCTTTCCAATAATTTAATTAAAAGTAACGATAGCGATAGCGCATGCGAACGGAGGGAAAGACCGACAAGCGGCCTAATGCGGTCGGCCGATTACCGGTAAATCGCACGGGTGTTAACGACACGACGCCACGATTACGGCTACGCAATTCGCTGATTTCTTATCCACCGTGGGAGACTCGAAAAACATCGCCTCAATCGATATCCGTACTTTGCTTAAAAAAAACACCGACGCACTCCGTACGGTGGGCGTTTCCGCGCGAACGGTTTGAAGTATCGCGGCCCATTAAAACATCGAGTGCCCCACAGGCGGATACGAATTGAGCGGTCTTTTGGTAAATGAGGATAAATAAGGGAGTGCTTGCCCGGCGGATAAGCGAATAAGCGAGTGTGCAAGCAAAAGCGCGTGACCATTAGCCGCGGTGGTAATTAGGATTTCAGAGGTGGGCAACTCGCCGCGCCTGGCGAGAAAAACAACCGAGATTAAAATACGAAACGAATGGAAGAATAAAGAGATCGAAGGTACGGAGTATACGAAATAATTAAAAGCATCTGGTCCTCTATCTCGGGGAAGGCGCCAGGTATGGAGTTATCAACATTACCGTTGGGAAAGTGTTCGCCGCTTCTGCAGATTCGTATCGGGAGGGTGTGTGTTGCCTGTGCCCGCTTTATGACCCTCGAGGCCCTCGCGCTTCTCCTCCACCTTCGATAATAAGGATATTTTGCATATATTAACGACTAATGGAGGCAATAACAGTGTATCGCCGTCGCGTTATTCGCATGCGCTTTTGGCGGCGAGTCGACCGAGTAACTAACAAAATAAGAGACATAAAACGTTGAGGGAACGGAGAGAGTTCTTAAAAAAAATCGGCGAGGAAAGATCAAGCAAGGTGGCGAAGACGTTTGGAGGGCGAAGATTTTTTTCAAAATGTCTCGACGGTACCGGCGGATTAATTTTCACGGTGTTTTGCGCCTAAACTTCGCGCGATATAGCAATCATTGCCTCAATGATTCCCGTTATGAGGTCCAAATTCTAGGTGCTTTTTGAGAGTTCCCAACAATCTCGCACGAACCGTGAGAATAAGACGTTTAGGGCAAACCCACAATGGGGAACCGGAGGTAAAGTATGTGAGCATCCAAGCGGCACTCACGAGGCCCTTAAGTCTCACGTACCGCTCGATTCACTGGATGCCCCCTTTTATCGTCAAGCACTTCCCTATAATGCGTATGCATTTTACGCCCCGGAACGGTGCGCATTCTTTGCCAAGCCTGAAGTAAGAAAAATGAACAAAATAGAAGCGAAGGTCCGCCGGTCCGGGCCGATTCGCGTGCAATACCCGACACCCAAGGGCCCGGCAAGACTCCGGAAAGATTAACGAATCACTTTGCACGGAAAGCCGAAAACGAATTAGTGGGACCCTAAATTGGGGAGGGTGGGATAAAAATGAATAAAAAAGGAAAGAAACGAGGGTCTTCACCGACGCCAGCTCGCGCGGCCGAGAAAACATTGATACTTCCTCGTCGTCCAAATTCCAGCCTAATGAAGCTGTCGACGAGGGGAATTCGAAGCTGGGAGACGCCTAAGTTACGGTGGATCTTCGTGCGCGCGCACCGTTACACCCGCTATGCCCGTCCTTAACAACCGCGAAGTTATTATCATTTGGATAATGTCCCAGACCGTACGGTTTTTCTTTTAAATCTATCTTCTCGTCGCATACCCGCACGTGCTGGACTTTCTCTAGCCGGAGACGCTGTCGGCGTGGCGCCGACCACCTCCACGCACGAACATGTCCATATCCACACACACGCGGCGACGTTTTCTATTCGGCTAACGACGTACGAAAGAAAAATATGAGATTGAATGTCGAACGACGAGGATGGCACTTATGTCGTTGTAAGCATAAGCTCCATTCTCAAAGATTAATTTCCTATGCGTGGCCTCCTCCGCTTGCCACCCATAGAATTTCTCCTAAGTGAGTCACGGAGAACGCTCCAACGCCTTCCAGATGTAGAAACACATCAGGTCGATCTGCAGCTACGAGATTCCCTGCGGTCTGCCTGATGAGTCGTCATCGATGGAACTATCGGAACAGCCTTGTGTTATGTTTCGGACCTTATTGTCGGATTATCATTTTTTTTCTTTCTGAATTCGACGATATAGTTTCATATGCATCGGAGGAATGTGGGGCCAGATTGACGACCCAGGCTTTTAAATTGAGGGCCATTAAGGACCGCGTCGACATCGAATCCCTAGCGGATACACGATTTTTACCAGACATGAAGTTCTCTGCGGTCTGTCCGATGCGTAGTCATCGATCGAACTATCAGAACAGCCTTGTCTTATGTTTCAGGTCTTATTGCCAGAGTATGATTCGTTTTCTTAAAAATTTCGACGATACAGTTTCGGATGCATTGAGAGAAATGAAGAGGCAGATGCGCCACCAATGTTTTTAAATTAAGGATCATTAAGGACTACGTGGAAATTGAATCCCTAACGGGCTGCCAAAGAAACAAATTTTTATTTCAATTCTACTTTCAATTCGTACAATTTCATATGATATTGAAACAACGACGGCAAGACTGTCAAGGTGACATGTCATCGTTTCAAGCCCGTATCGATTTGTAAGAATTGAAAGTAGAATCGACACAGCATTTTTTTTTTTTGGCAGCCCCCAATCGAATTTTACTTGAATCATTAATATATTTTTTCAGCGGCTACACGATTTTTTTAAACTATCGGATTCCCTGCCGTCTACCTGATGCGTAGTCATCGATGGAACTCTCAGAACAGCCTTGTTGTATGTTTCGCGTCTAATTGTCGGATTATCACTTTTTTTTTAGGATTCGACCATGCAGTTTTTTACGCATCGAGATGAATATGGAGCGAGATGGGCGGCCAAGGCTTTTAAATTGGGGGCCATTAAGGACCACATGGACATTGCATCCCTAGCGCATACACGATTTTTAACCTCGTCCCTCGAATCGCCGCGATGCCTCCGCGGTAAAAAATGAAATAACAGTCGGTTGTGGACCATTAGTCATCACCAACGTGTCTCTCTACATAGCAGCGCAAAAGCGTGGTGGCGGCGGGTATTTTTATGACACGCGTATACGGAAACCAGTTCCATTCGTTCGCGCCCTCGCTACCTCAACTACTATTACGCTATAGCGGTGTTATAAATCTTGCTCTTTATTTTTATTCGGTTCGTTGCGTTCGACCGTATGTCACTTTTTATAATTGAAAAGAATCCGGTACAAAGCGACGACATATCGACAGCTGTGATAATTCTCGTTTTCTATAAATAAACACATTCGCAATGCGACAGAAGCAAATGTTTCGCATGACGAATGGTTCGATATTTATATTTTGTTTTACCTTTACACTTTTTTTTTACAAAACATTCTCTGTTATATTTGATTTCACTCCGGTGCGTCATGGTCACGTCGACGAGTCCCGATCGAAGTTTGAGATTGTAGACTCAGCTGAGATGACCGGGCCAACTTTCTTTCCACTGACTCCCGCTCATTTCCTTCTCCGTATTATGACAGTCATTAAGTCTTTAGAGAAAAGCCATTTAATAACTGTCACGATAAGTCATGATAAATAAAATAATTATGAAAAGTTTTATAAATAAATAAAAACAGACTGAAAAAAATAGTATGAATGATAAAAATATTACTTTGCTCAAGCTTTGTTAGATAATATGTTTAGTAAAGGTTCGAAGCACGATCGGTCGTTTCAATAATCTAGTGCGAAATTGCTGCACTGAGAGAACGATCTCGGGAAAACTATGACATCATACGGTTAATTTCTACCAGGAAACATGGTACACCAACGTGATATGTGAAATTTTTGCAGAACATATAAATTTTCACGCAACCGATGTAGAAATTTTTTCCAGCCGGCGGGTGGACAAGATTTTGCCTATTTGGGTAAGAATTTCGTGGCTAAAACTAAGAGTTTAGTGGATATAAACTGAGAATTTCGGCGATCAAGTATTTGTATGTCCGAATACATAAACGAAATATGCCGGTATAATTTACAAACGTAAAGCAAACGGTTCGCGATCGCGACACCACCGATTACTACAGTTTCTAGTAAGAAGAACTAATATTCTGGCAAAAATTACGGGATATTCGAGTAATATCTGCGACAGCGAAAATTACCATATTTCCTAGAAGAATGTGTTAAGTTTAATACGAATGTTTGCCAGGATGTGGTTTCCATATAGCTGAAAGTTATGTCGGTTTTTACCCGATTCATGGTAATTTCTATCAGATGCTTCTCTCAGTGTGTCACTTCCGGATGTCGCAACTATGTGACAACATCATCCGAGAGAGTGCCAACAGCCCGACAAGGACACCGGCACGGAAAGAAGACTCAATCACGCACAGCTGTTAATGCGACGACAATATATCGCGCATTAATGCATCTGCCGGGCATTAACAAAGCGTTTTAATCCCGCAGCCTGGCAGGATGGCTCACGCGACTCCGGAGTAACTGGGTAAACAGGTACTCGGTCCACGAAGCGATAGTCCACTCGACTCAGGAATCCTGTTGAACGACGGAGCGACCGACGCTGGCGAGAAGTCCGAGTGCCCGAGTGCATTCTTATTATCGCTGCTCCTGCTACCGCCTCTATAACACCGATGTCGTTCCCGCCGGTCTCGTGCGCTCGAGGGTCCCCCGACGGAACGAGAAGAGCCAAACGCGGAGTGTCATTCTCACCAGGAATTCCACTCGAAGCGTTAAATGTCTTATTCGAATACGCGAAATAAACTCCCCGCACGGAGTCTCCGAAACGCACAATATACTGCACGGTGAAAATAAAATTAACGAGCCGGGAGAGAGTCGACCGAGCGAATTTGGTATTCAGCATCCGACTTCCCAACCGGTACGGCGCTGAGAGCGACGAACAAACAGTCAAAATATGCGTATAACTAATTTAACGGATAAGGAAGTTTGCCGCTGCTTTCGGCACGTTAATGTGTGCCCACATGAAAAATTTGTTCACGAAGAGTCAACTTGCCTCCGAGGCCGCCCAACCGGTCGATCAGGCGCGATGATCGACGATTTTACTTTTGGGATGGTGGACGATGACGGAAAGATTTTTTTGTTTTTTTTTTAACGTGAGGAATTATTGGACGATGGCGTTGGTGAGGAACGCGTGGGGAGAGCCCACGCGATGAGATTCGAAGTAAGTTGCATTACCGCAGTCGTAACAGAGTCACGTGCGCCGTCATGTACGAGGCATTACGGATGTTTACAGTGCTCTCCCGGCTGTGTTGCCAGCCGGCTAGTTAACCCTCGGCTTCGCAGCTTCTCTTCAGCCTATCTATCCGATGCGGCCGGAGCATCAGCCGTGTTAACACGGTAACTCTCTGTATACGAGTACGCACCGAGTGTAAGCGGTAGAGCCAGCGGATATAAATTCAAGTGTCTGTACCGATTTTAATCTTTAAAGACAAATTTGAATGGCAGTACAATTTTATTTAATATTAATAAAAATGTTATAAAATGTTGATACTAATTTTAATAAAATGTCAATATTAATTTTCATAGAATTTTGATCCTACATGAAGTTTCGGGAATTACACCCATAAAAACGAGAACCAGAGAACTTAGCAAACGATTCGCCGCGACCCAAATAGAAATTATCAAAGCATCCAAAATCCAAACTCCAAACACCGAACGCGTACAACTTACCAACAACTCGAAACAATGAACAATGAAGAAATAAACCGACTTTTTAATTTTAAGTACCAATACTTAAAATAATAATTAAAAAGTTTTTTAAAAGATGAAAAACCGTGGCTGAAGTAATCTAAGTCTGTTATGTACCAAAAACTGTCCCATGTTATGCACTGTCAATAAATTCACTCCTACTACTAAAATGTTCATTCTTATCTTAACCCTTTGCAACACACGGTGTGTCACCTTCTTTTCGTTCAGTTTTCAATTTTTTAAACTAATTTCCTGGCGTGAAGGACCGACGTTTTATTTTTATATTGTCAAAATACATGACTCATATTTAATAAAAAAATTTTGAATGTTAATAACAAATTTACCAAAACATTTTTGTAAAACTCGTTCTACCCTTGAACGTTAGAGAATATAATCGCCACGTCATGCGGACCCTATCTTGTGCAATAGATCCCGAAGATTGATCGGAAGAAGGGCCCACAGAATTATGCATTCGACCGATAATTAATGCAGATCGAATTGGTCGATCTGCGTAATATGAATAAATATGTGACCGCAATGAATAACATCAGCCATAATGAGTGCACCGGCTCTATCGGAGGTTCTCGGCTGAATGTGACGTGGGTATACACAAACATTGCGTACAAGGGCTACTTCTGCTCCCTCGGGGCTCGAGACGCTGACCAGAGAGTCAGATCTTAATTGCATGCACAGCCAAGAGCCCGCTATCGTCAGCCCTCCTTCCATCGTGTACAAACTCCACCCGTGCATTGCATACATCTTTCATGTGCCCGCATGTGCACGCCCGTGCATCGCTCTCTTCTATACATTATACCAGTTGCATGATGCACGCACGCTATCATTACCCGAAGAAATATTAAGAAATTAGCATAAGTATGTGTACTCTTCCGGAACAATTTGTCTCCCGGACGAGAACGGATTCCTCCGGGACGCCCATGAAACGTCTCACTGTTCCTCCGCTCAAAATTTCATCGCTAATTCTCTCCCTATCTTCATTCGATAACATCGAATAATAAATTGAAAAAATTGCAAAAAAAAATTGTCGAGTCCCTGTTACGTCTCGTTCAGTTTGGAGACAATATCATGTTTTTTTTAATCTTTCATTTAGCATAAAATTATAGCGATAAAGGCGAATGATCCGCGACTGTCGCTGGAAAATTGTGATTAACGTCGACAGGGCAGCCACAGTGACCGATCATAATTATCGTGATTATTGTTATTATAGTAATCGCGCTCGGGGACGATGAAACGCGAAGTGGATCTCGGTCCGGTGGGCAGGAACGGGGGACGATCGTCTCTGGCGAACGCGGTAGCCGCGCCGGCCTAACGCATCTTTCTCGTTTCACCCTTTTATTTCGCGAGTGAGAATAAACCGCTACGTTGCGGCGCGACAGGACTCAGTGAGGCTCCACCAAGGAGGCGCGTTTTCAGCCTGGCAGCAATTCTTCTGCTACACTCCGGCGAGCGTTCGCCGGGTTCGCCACGCTTAATTGCCGCTTCTCATTTACATATTTCACGGGCTTCTGGTGGTAGGAGCTCGCCAAGATGCCACCAGCATGTCGTACGGACTATAGCGCCCGTAATAGGTTAGCGCGCGGATATGTCCAAGGACTGCCCATCGACAAAGCTGCAACACTTGGCGCGTCGGCCGATGCGCCGATGCATATATGCAACTTTGCACCAGTCCCGCCGAGCCGATCACCGCCCCTGCCCTGCTCGATCCCCGATCGGGAGCCTATTACGCGATAGATTTAACGGAATTCCGTGTAATAGCGCCGCCATTAGCCTGCAGCGGCTGGCAACGCGAAAACGCGGCTTTAAAGTAAGAAAGTTATAAGCTTGCACGTCCGTTCGACTGAGACCGAATACTGGAGAGTAAATCTTCATAAAAATTTGGACGTCGGAAAAAAAGAGGAAAAGAAAATTAAGGTTGGTCTTAAGGTGGTCCTTGCGAATAATGTTCACTACGGATAAGTTTCAGGAAAATTAGTGGGAATTGCAAACCCTTCTGGATGGTATAAACATTTGAAAAAAATCAAGCATTATAACCGCGAAAATGCGGTTGTAAAGTGAGAAAGTTATACGCTTGCACGTCCGTTGGACCGAGACCGAATACTGGAGAGTAAATCTTCATAAAAATGTGGACATCGGAAAAAAGAGGAAAAGAAAATTAAGATTGGTTTTAAGGTCGTTCTTGCAAATAGTCTTCACATCGCATAAGTTTCATCGTATAAAAATCTGAAACAAATATCTGAAAATGCATAGTAATTAAAAAATGTTATTAACAAATTTATGAAAAATGAAATTGTTCAACAAATCAATATTAATTTTTTCAGCATCTTTAATACGCTTGATGTGTTTCAGATTTTTGTACCATCGAGAAGTGTTTACAATTCCCTCTCATTTCTCTGAAACTTATGCGAAGTGAAAACTATTCGCATGTTATACAAACTCATTCCGTAACAGGTCGATTTTTCCCGTTTTGGCCGCGACTATTAACATTTCGAACAAAAGGAAATTAAGTTTTGATGAATCTATATATAGCCTATGAAAAGGTAATTTGCTCTTGTCCGAAATATTAAAAGTCGTGGAAAAAATAGGTAAACCGATTTATTACCGGCCGAGTCTGCACCACACGCCTTCGTAAAGGACCGAGAAGTTTCGGACTTCGGTTCAGCCAAATTGATAATTTGCATGGGCGGTCGTTTCGTCAATGTTTCCTTTTTCCATTTTTTAGTTTTTTGGCAATACGGGTAAACGAATAAAAAGCAGCCCCTGACGTCCGATCGATTCGATAAGATCAACGCTCGCCGGTGATTAGGGCGTGTGCATACCTACCGTGAAGTTTTAAAAACCGCATTCCCAGCGTCCTTTCCCATTAATCTAAGGTGCGGTATACACGGCGCGGGCGGTAACGAGAGAAATCAGGGGCTATGTTACAAGTATACACATATTAAGCCTCGCCCACAAGTGTGCGAGGCGATTCGTGCCCACAGATTCGCTCGACCATCCTCAACCGTGAAACTTACTCATTTGCATCCCGTAATTCTCTTAATTACCGCAGAAAACGGTATTCAAATAACCGTTAATGATAATCGGGGGAATAGCTCGAGGGGCGTTCAATGAAGAAGCCGCGTCGTGTCGAGAAACCCTGCACCGACTGCTCGTACCGTGTAATAAGTAGTATACTATATAAGTAGCATGCCATATACATAAATGCACGCGCATATATATTATATCGACGACAATGAATTGAAAATAACGCGCGGCTTTCTATGATGTTGTACGCCTTTCCTTCATTAAATATCGGCAGTATTAAAAAAAAATGTTAAACAAGTTGTTCGAACGGAGATCGCCAATAAAATCGTTCCCTTGCGACGAATAATGTAATATCGGGGCTGCGATAGGGGAATCGCGGTGCCCGTCGCAACCCCCTATGTTTCCTCGATTAATCGACGTTACGGCTGCGTCGTTTTCTCGGCGCTAACTCCGCGCCGCCGATAGTGTCAAAAGAACCGACCGATATTTAATGAATTAATGGGCCGATAGGCGTTTATTCGCGAATTCTTTCCTCCTATTCGCGCCCTCGTAACTACTCGATTAATTCGCGTCCGGGACGTCGGATGCGAGGCTATCGTAAACTCGTCAGATTCGCCGCACACTAATAATACGCACTGGGAATGAGGCGGCGGCACCGACTACATTAAATGTACGGGCACATAAGCGGCGTTAGTGTCCTATCCCATTAGCGGCAGCGAATCGGATCGGTTGCTCCACGCGCTTCACCTACACTCGTCTCTTTAATGCCGAGCGTACTCGCGCATGCGCCCTACCACCGATGCAAGGGGCAATTCGTTCGCTCATCTACTTCGTTCGCTTTCGTTTTTTACTCGTCTTTTTTATCGTTGTTGTTTTTTTACGATCTTCCTACGGGGATAGAGACACGAGTCGATGTAATTAGCAAATGGTCGTGTTACATGTGCGAGACGCGAGCGCGTTGGGAGCTTTTCTCGCGGCGGGTTTCACGTCGACTCGCCTAATTAACGACACGAAACCGCCGCCGGTTTTCAGGCATGACCGGGACTTACACAGACTCCGCGTTACACCGATGACTCCGTCGGTGCCCGATGCTCGGTGTGTGGGTACGGAGTTTGGTTCACTTTACCAAATGTCCTCGGATCCGAGTCACAACGCATTATAATATGCGCATTCCAGCACGCGAGCTGTCTAGCGCAAGTAAAGAGCCCACGGGGACTCCAAGGGTTGGTGCGAGGAGAGTGCAAAGACAGGTGAGGACATTCGAGAAGGCTCGTATAATTCTCATAATTTGTTGAAAGCATGCCGTGCAAAGAGATTATGGTAATCCGTGATGTAATAACCCTGGAGCAGCTTACAGCGGGTGTAAATGCGATGCGAAATGTTGCATGGATCTATGATTCACCGTACCAGAGCGGTGAATTGCAAGGTCTTGTCTTGCCAGAAAATTATTATTTTTTAACTGTAAGTTCGGTACAACTTTTAGTTGGGTATTAACTATAAGGTAGGTATTAACTGTAAGTTAAATATAACGGTTAGTTTGGTATTAACTGTAAGTTAAATATGACGGTTAGTTTGGTATTAACTGTAAATTAGGTATCGCCTCGTTTATCGCCTCTTTGATTTCAGTTTTAGATCCAAAAGTGATTGGCGTAGAAATAATCGGTCGGCAAAGAGCGTATGGTAATCCATGATGTAATAGCCCTGGAGCAACTTACAGCGGGTGTTTCGCGAATGCGTTGCGAAATGTCGCATGGATCTATGAAACACCGAGATAAATTGTAAGGTCTTGTCTTGCTGCAGGAACAATTTTCAATTTTTAAAAAATCGTAGGTTAGTTATTATAAGATGCTCGATTAAAAAAAAGCACATAAGTGCCAAGATCGTTGCGTTTGTTTATCGTCTCTTCTGATCTCAGTTTCGGACACAAAAGTGATTCGCGTAGAAGAAATCGGTGCTCAACGGTCGGATATGAATGGCCGAACGAAAGGGTTAAATATGAGTCTCCGCGAGCCATTATAAAATGAAATAATCGTTGCGGGCCGCGTACACGCTCTCGCGGGTTAAGAGTGATTGGTACGTTGGTGCATTTGTCCGTGGCGGCAATCGCACGCAATAAAGCATAAAGCAATGTATAATCACGGTGAGAGAGGAACGAGGCGCGCGGCTCTGTACGCTCCACGGTACCGTTTTAAACGGCGCGACTCTGCGCGCAGGCAACAACGCTTGTATAACTCATAATCGGTCGCTGGCGCCACGACATTTTTAACCGCCGAACACAAGAGAGGCTAGAGCTCTCGGGTGTGCAACGGAAAGGCGTTCGGTGCCCGGGAAAAAGTAATCTGGAACGCAATGCATTTAACGCGGTGCAAGAACTGCCCCCGTACGGTTCTCGGAAAAAAGGATATATATGCAACGGGATCGATAGGCTCGAAACGATACGGGAATTGCCTGGCGAGTGGTGCGTCGCGAATCGGTTGAATCTTATCGGCCGGCCGGAGGAATCGAGTCGACCGGACAGAAGTCCGAACGTTGTTCGAACTGGATAAGGTAACCGCGCGCTCCGAAGGAGGGAGGAGATACGAGGCAAATGAGTAATGACTCGGAACAGAGCAATTGCGAAGGAAAGGTGCATGTTCGATCGGCACGCGGAGCCACTCGGCTGAACAACGACTGATTTCCCGTCGCGATTGTCACCGATGGACGGCATATAAATTAAATGCGAATAGCGTATAATGCAGGTGTGGTATTACCGATACGAAGAAACAGTAACTCGTGTATTAAAAATAAAAAATGCTTCCTCTATGAGGAAGCAAAAAGGATCAAGCTGGAACGATTTAGCTGGTTTTACTGGTGGGAATAACAAGATCAATCACCCTGGAAAAAATTGATTGCTATCAATGAACATTCATTAAGGCCGAAGAAAAATGTTTATTTCCTTCGTAACTTAATAGAGGGTTCATTAATTTCTAATATATTTACTTGTTGGATGGTAGTGTTCTTATGATTTAGTAGTGTTTATTTGGATCTAATAAACAGATATTTATATCGAATCATTTATTTATATATTTCGTGACGGACCTGTGACGGATCAAAAGATCATATGGGAATAATGTTACATATGTCATTTTGACAATCAACGAAGAATCAACAAGCTGTTTTTTATTATTAAAAATAAGCTTATAGATTCTTTATCGACGCACGATTTCACTGATCACGTCGCACATTAGTTATACTCATGTGTAATTGACAATTTTAGTTAGTAGGGTAGAGCGGGGCAAAATGGCGCAACGGGGCAAAACGGGGTTTTTGGGCAAAACGTCATTTTCCAATCATTTTTGGATGCCCGAATTCGCCCTACCGGATACATCAGACTTTTCTGCCCAGTTTTACCACCTTGTCCGATCCAAAAATGATTGGAAAATTTAGTTTTGCCCAAAAACCCCGTTTTGCCTCGCTCTCCCCTACTTTAGTTTCTAAAACTAGAAAGTTAAAAAATAAAAAATTAAGGACCTTTGTGGACAATAAGTTACGAAAAGTAAAAACTTTTTTTACCGTGCCGTATCGGTACGCTGACTTCGAATCGACGACTCGAGGTACCCGCGAGGATTTGAAAAGCGACCAACCGCGGTTCGATTGCCCGACAATAGAGGAGCCTCCCTTTGCGTTCACACCCACCGTGCAACGCGCGGCGATCTGTTAGAACGCGTGTGTCTGGCCGCTCACCGATGCCTCTGCCGCCTCAGAACCGCTCGAGGGAAGTTTCAAATGCACAGTATACAGGCCGAGGATCTCGGGAAACGAATGTACAGGCCTTTCGCTGTTTCACTCGAGAGGTTCACGCACACACACACGCACGGAGGATCTATCCGATCGATAGCGATCAATGGTTATCGAGGCATGCAGAGGCCTCTGTCGGTCGAGTGCCATTAATATGATCTATGCCCCGGCTCCCGTGGCTACCGATCTTAACAGATGCAATCTCCTCTGTCTCTGTTCGTCTTCCTTGTCGCCGTTCTATCTCCGGCCTTCTTCTTGTTCTCCGGGTCCTGTGGCCGCGGTCGCGCGTCCGTACTCGCACGAGAGTAAGATGGGACGCCCGAAGGACTCTTCGCCGACACTACCCGCTCCCTTACTTACATATAGATTGCCTTACCCCCTCGGTTTCTTACACCCGAAATGTATTGCCGATCGTAACGTATAGCGTCTCGGGCGAGTCTCAACACCGACTTCTTCGCCACCACATCGCCACGGATACGACACTAAAATTGCATTTGCATACCGGATACACCGCAGCTGAGAACGTATGTGTCAGCATTCCTCTTGTCGTTTACCGACCGCTAAGTTTATAAAGTTGTCCACTAAATTCCGCAGCGATTAATCCTCCCGAGGGCATCGCGCTCCGCCAACGAGCCTCGCTAACGGTCGTTTTGTCGTCCATCACATCAAATAAAATTAATATCGATTTACGAATTAGATCATCGGGATCTTAAGAAGAGAACAAGACTCGGCACTCGAGTATATCGAAATTGTCCGGAGCATGCGGAGTTCGGGTCGAAGAAACCGGATTCGTTATTATGCTTCGATGGTTCGGGTGAAACCATCGTTACTGACGGAACACCGTTGGCCATTTGCTGGAGCGAAAGAGCCATTACGAAAGCCAACTGAGCTCTCGCGGCTTTCGGCCACTCCGGGACGACTGATAATAGCGATTGAGAAACTGGTCTCCGAACTGTTTCCTTTTTTCTCTCGCTGAATCAATTTACGGTGCGCGCGCGCGCGCACGCTGCTCTGATCGAAATTCAATATCGCCTTGGGTGAGACGTTGTCGGTCGGCGTGCAACATCGATTGATCGATATCTCAGCGGCGATGCCGGGCTACTCGCGGCTCCTTCGTGTTCACCTGTCGATCGTCAGTGACGCGAGGCGGAGGAATGCCCGGCGCGGACCGCCAACACCGTTGCGTGTGCATAAACAAACATGCGCCCCGCTCGCTCCCCGCGCCGGGTCATCCACATCGGTAGTCACAATCATCCGACACCGGTAGGCACTTGGATCCGATCCGTCTCTCCAGCGAGAGATCAAACGGTAGCGAGGATGCCAGCGATCGGACAGCAATCCCATTGAGTGGTCTTTCGGTACGGTGGACGGCGTGTCGACAAACTTCGACGTTCCACCAGATTGCATCGCGCGTGCAACAGCGTTTGATGCAAAGTAATAGCGATCGGGGAACGACAGCTTAATTTTCATTTTCTCGCCACCTTTGGGCATTTTCAATCAAATACTGGACTCAATTGAAACTGTCGTCAGAAAACATGTCCGAGTTGACCGGCATCGATGGAGTAGCTAACCGTATCGACGAACTTCGACGGTGCACCAGATTGCATCGTGCGTGCAACGGCGTTTGATGCAAAGTAACAGCGATTATGGAACGACACCTTAATTTTCATCTTCTCGCCACCTTTGGAAATTTTCAATCAAATACGCGACTTAATCGAAACTGTCGTCCGATAACATATCCGAGTTGACCGGCATCGATGGAGTAGCTAACCGTATGAACGGACTTCGACGGTGCACCAGATTGCATCGTGCGTGCAACAGGGTTTGATGCAAAGTAATAGCGATGAGGAAACGACAACTTAGTTTTCATTTTCTCGCCACCTTTGGGAATTTTCAATCACATACGGGAATCGATTGCAACTCGTCAGAAAGCATGTCCGAGTCGATCGGCGTCGATGACGCATCTATAATAGGAGAAATAATAGGGACACTAAGGTGAATTTCGACGGCGCACCAGATTCAACGTAACAACGATCATGTAACGACAATTTAATTTTCAATTTCTCGCCGGCTTTACCAATTTCCAGCCAAATGCGGGAATTGAAACTCGTCAGAAAGCACGCGTCGATGACGCATCCAAGTAGACGGTAAATAATAGGGACACTAAGGTGAAGCATGTAGGAGAGAAGTTTGAGTGTTCCCCGGGTTCTCAGCTGCATTCCAGTCTACACGAAAGGAGGTCCGGCGCATACATATATTGTCCATCGTTTCGGAGCCACGCTACCAAAATACCACCCAGGTGGTGCTCTTTGGGACCGTTGTTGGTCCATGTTGCGTCGCGCCCGATCGAGTGTATTACACTGTGCTATAACGCGAAAGAACCCGGGACGCTGTCGCTACGACTCGGGACGGGTATACATTATTGTCCGTACCAGCGGGGACCGAACGCACTCATATCCGAACGAGTGTCGTGCGCGGCCCCTAATACGAAATTTACGAGGAATTCGTAATGACTCGTGAGGCAGCATCCACGCGCTACTCTCTCCACTCGAGTATCGACAATAAACGAGAGGAAAAGATGCAGGCGATGACCCGCCCACACCATACCCTCGACAGAGTCGAGTTCTTCTTATTTGTATTCTTTTGATGCCACGGCTGCTGCTGCTTCAGTGGGAAAGTCCGGAGGAAGGATGAAAGGAAGACACAGCGGACTCGAGCCTTTCGCTGACCGCGGTGCAACGCGGAGATGGGTTGGTGCGACGCGTTAGATACGGCGATAGAGAGATTAATTGAATTCGATTGTGTTCGGCCCCTTTCGCTCCCGGTTGGAGCGTGTAATTTTCTCTGTCAAAACACCGGTCTTTAACGCGTTGCTTTCTAGCTGTCGTTCTGCCCGTGGACAGAAACGCGGACGGTGAGACTTGCAGCCTGGCCTGCCCAGTTGGAAGTGATGGTTCTGCCTAGGGTGCTCTTAAACGAATGCGGAACTCAAATTGGTTTCTTGACCACCAATAGATGAACTTGTTATGGGCGTAATGGAAGAGCGGGAGCGTAAAGGGTGTTGGTTCGAGGAACCCACGCAAGCAGACTTCGTGCATGCCGTGAGAAGGAGCCATCGTAACATTCGGGAATTCCAGACCAACAGTCTGACCGAATATCGGAACGATGAGTTCCCAGAGGTGTTTCCTTCTCTTCATCCGCCCAGTCTCGTCAAAATTTGTCACTTCTCGTTCTGCACCGTCGCTGCAGCGTATATATATATATATATATATATATATATATATATCTACATACAGCTGCATTGATGCAATTTCCTGGTTATTATTTTTCTTCGTTAAGCCGTCGGGAATTCAGGTCGCACCCAGCTGACGAATGCGGAACTAGAATTAGTTTCTTGGGTACAGATGAATGAACTTATTATGTGCGTAATGAAAGAGCGGAAGAGTAAAGGGTGGTTCGAAGAAACTCATAAGGGAACTTCTTGAATGCTGTGAGGGGCCATCGGAACATTCGAGAATTCAACAAGACCAACAGTCTGACTGAACATCGGAGTGATGAGTTCCCGGAGATGTTTCCTTTTTTTCTCTTCATCCGTCCAGTCTCGTCGAAATTTGTCGCTTCTCATTCTCCACCGTCACTGAAACGTATATATATATATATATATACACACATACAGCTTGCATTAATACAACTCCCCCGCTATTATTTTTCTTCGCTAAGCCGTCGGCGGTTCTGGTCCCACCCAGCCGACGAAAGCTGGCTCGCTACACCATCGCCCGGGTATTCGTCGAGTTCGATATAATTAATGACCGGGCCGCTATACCGAGAAGAGAACGCCGCCACCCATGCACCGTCAGGGAAATTTGTTGGACGCAGCGCGTGCAAGATATCCTGTGTTTCGTCGATCCGATCGCCCGTTCGTTCACCGACTCGATTCAGTCGGAGGAAACGCAGAAATGATTACGAATTCAAAAAAAAAAATAATAATAAAAAATAAAAATGGTACACGGTATTAACCGGGACGCAGCGAGAGACCGCTCGAGGGTGTGGCTACTTGAGATGCGAACAAAAGAATCGAATCGATAGAGACAATATCGTATCTGTTATTACGTCGGTGAAAAAGGATCGACGAATGATTGGAAAAAAATTGAAAAGAAATGAAAGGATGAAATATCTAGGCGCGTAATTGATGAAGACGTGGAAATCTGTACCGGTCTATAATGCGGCTAGATCTGTAAATTCAAGGAACATCTGAGACGAAGAATAATACACGAGGAATAAAAGCAATGAAGCGATCAGGCATTAGAAAGCCGCGGGCGAGGGAATGAAACGAGGGACAATTAGTCGGGAATACAAAAGGCACGAGAGGGAGTCCGCGATGGACATGCGAATGGAGTTGAAAGGTTTCGAGGCTCAAGAATCGATTCACCAAACAAATGACTCAGTTACAGCAGGTAGCGTTTCGTCTCTCGTTCCTCTTCCTTTTGACCTTTTTTTTCCTCTTTCTTTCTCCTCGACTTTTTCGTCCGCCGAGGCGTTTTAATGGGCTTGCTCACTGATGGAACTCAGTTGGAAAAAAATCGAGAAAAAGAGCACCAAATGAGCGAGCGAAACAAAAAGTTCTTTGCGAGGGAAAAAAAAGACTGCGCTGGAAGGACAAGCGCATCGGCGCAAGGGAAGGTGGAAGGTGAGGGAGAGACGAGCAATGAAACAAAAAGCCCAGGGTTGAGCCGGCCCGAAGCTGTACCACCGCGAAAAGGCGTGATGGGGTGTGGTCGAATTTGTGAGGGGTTGGTTTCACTCGAATTTATATTTCATAAATTATATTCTCGACCTCGGTGGCACATTGGCCACAGCTCTCGCCTTTCTAACGTTCCTTCGCTCCGTCACACCCAGAACGAAGATTCAAATGAGCCGACTCGCTGCGCCCTCAAAATTTTTCTCAAACCTCTGGGAGTATCTTCGAAGGGTCGCCCTGACCTTTGGCTCCCCAAAATCGCGCCCAAAAAAAAACCAAAATCATTCCTCTTCATAATTTTCCTCGCGGCATTTTAATTTCCCTCCCGAAAAATGTAAATTTTCTGAATTTTTTTTTAACATACCCATGTGTCATGACTTGTATTCCGTATTTCCGAAGATAAATCTCAGATACCTAACGGTGTGTAAAAATGGGTAGGAAATTTTTTTTATGGTTCACAGCAGCCACCGGAAAGGGCGTGACGGGGTGCGGTCGAATTCCCAAAGCTGCCAGTCCGCCGGTTTTACAAAAGTGTTTATTCCATAAATTACCATGGACATCGGTGGTGGAGGCTGCGCTGGACGTAACCTGGAACGAAGCGTACACCGGTGACCGAACACCCACCGGGTGTAAATTTAAATGGTCCGGCACCCTGAGACTTTTAGGGCGCTTTTAATTGTTTCCGAAAGCCGCGAGCTGCCCCGCCGTACAAGCTGCGGGACATCTAAAGATTTCGTCACGCCAGCGTCGTATCGGTCCCTACGATCTCCCAGAATCTCACACCATTCTCTGACCACTATCTAAAAATTCTTCGACGCTTTTCCCACCCGACAGCGATCCTTGTACCGCTGATCTATCGCCAGGATGTGAAACCTCGTTAACTTTAGGAGGATCGACTGTTTTTTGGAGTCAAAAATGTGATAGAAAAAATGCATCGCAGCTGTCTCGAATCGCATGCAATATCAATAAACTGAATTATGCGTGCCAGTCATGGGCTGCATTTCGCAAAAATGATCCCTTTATCAAAAATTAAGAAAAATATGTTGTCCAAGTTTAGGAATCTCAACGACGTGTGAATCACTGCGCACCATTGGCCAACATTACAAAATGAAAAAAAACTAAATGACTAACAATTTCCTAAAATTTATGTGAACACTTTACAAGAATATTTGAGAGATAAAGTGGTTGAAAAATTGATAACTTTCTGTCGTGGATTCGGAATGTGTGACAAAACACTTGGAATTGGACATCTATTAAATGAACCTGAAGTTACGTTATATTTGGTTCTTGGAACACATCAGCTTTCCTGGCATCGATAATTCGCTGAATCGATAAACTGCGACGACAAAATAAACTTTGCATCGATGAATCATTGAGTTTGCGCGGTAGAATGCGGACTTCGCATTTTTCAGATAATCCTCGAAACTAGTTTTTCAATGCTCCAAGTTGTCTTGATCGGTGGTGAATTAGTAATCTTTTGTCCCGGAAGTGACGAGTCGAATGTTAGAATACAGAATGACACGGTCAAAAGTAGTCAACTTCTAAATTATATTACATATAAACTATACGCTAAAAATTGTTCAAACTTCGGGAATATTAAAAAATTGAGGCCTTCAGTTGGATTTGTTCTGATAGTCGACCCTCCTTAATCCCTGACGAATAAGAAATGGCTCACAGCCTACCTCATCCGATTTCATCCGATCTTCGAATGGTGCCCAATTAAATCTTCGGTCCGAGGCGCTTTTTCTAAAATCGCGAATTTTGGGACATCCTGTACGCGCAATCGACGCAGGCCCGCGTCGTCTCCGGTCCAGCAGCCGGCGCTTGGACCTCGTAGCTGTCCGGGCGTCGGGTTACCTTTAGGAAACACGGTTGTAATTTGAATTTGTAACGCGGCCCGAGATTCCCCGTCCATATATGGCCGGTGTGGACCCAGCGTACGCGGCGGAATGAGTTTCGAGCCTCAACGCCCGAGCCCATCTTTGCGTCTCAACTTCTACGGTGACTCAGAGAATTCGGGACGATGGGAAACGCACAGGATAGCTGAGACGGGTCAGCGAAGGTGTCGCGTCCCTTCATATAAAAATTTGTACGTCTTGATTGCACGCTCAGACAAAATATTGGTAGTTCTACTGCACGGAATGACTCGTTGAGCAAACTTCTATATATAGAGTCTCTCGTCAAAGATATTGAATCGGTTACACCATAATAATTATAATAATTATTATAAACGGGCTTGACCTGAAAATTAACCTGATAATAGCAAATAGATAGCAAATCTAATATAGTAATCGTAAAAATAAATTATATTATCATAATAATATAATATATTTTTACGATTTATTATATTAGATTTGCTATCTATTTGCTATTATCAGGTTAATTTTGAATGCAACAACGGCTGTTGGACACGTCGCGCCTGCGGTCTTGGGGACCGACATCGATAAAAAGAATGTACTAGCGTAGGAAGCAGGCGGTAGCTTATAACCAATCGCATGCAAATCCATTCATTCTATTAATAATTCAATACGGCAAGGTTCCTTTTACTCTGTTGCCATGCACGAAAAAATTGGCGTGGCAAGGATTCCTGAGGACTTTTGTCGGTAACACGAAGCCAGGGAGTCTAAAAAAAAATGTCTCGATTCGCTTAATTTTTTTTTTTTTTTCCGCGGCTGGCTGCGTTATTTTTTTTGGTGTAGGGCCGTCTCTCGCACCGCTTACGCGCGAGGAGAAGGAGGGGGAGAACTGTAATTGAAAGCTGTTACGCTTGGTATTTTATGGCTTTGTCCTCGAGGCATGCAAAACTCGATTCTTAAAGTCAAACGCGGCGGCCGGGTGCCCCCCGACTCGAGACGTCCGGGGGGTAACGAGGCACCACGAAAATAAGTCCCTTCTAATTAAAAGCGGGTAAATTCATCAAACGGAGAGCAGTGGAACGTGAACGGGCAATAAGTAATAAGTAATAACGCTAATAACCCATTTATGGTAATAATTTCCTATATATTCACTGTCAACCGTCTGGAATGATGGATTCGTAAAACACGCGAAATTTGCATGGTGAATTTTCGCTGACGTCTCTTCTGACGTTGAAGACATCTGACTGACCATGAGATCGGGTACGAAACTTCTGGAAGGGATTTCGATAGTTGATAACTCTCGATTTTCACAATCAACTTGAAATTCAAAAATGTTAAGTCGTTATCAATCGGAAAACAGTGGAACGTGAACGGGCAATAAGTAATAATTCTAATCTTAATATAAGGTCATAATTTGATGTATATTCACTCTCAAGCATCTGGAATGATGGATTCGGAAAATATGCAAAATTTTCATGGTGAATTTTCGTTGAAGACTCTTCGGCCGCTGAAAACACTTGAGTGACTATGAGATTAGGTACGAGATTTCCGGATTAGATTTCGATAGTTGATAACTCTCGATTTTCACAATCAACTTTAAATGTACAAATGTTCAGTCGTTGCCAATCGGAAAACGGTGGAATGTGAACGGGCAATAAGTAATAATTCTAATCACTAATATAAGGTCATAATTTTCTGTATATTCACTCTCAAGCATCCAGAGCGATGCATTCATAAAGTATGCGAAATTTTCATGGTGAATTTTCGTTGAAGACTCTTCGGACGCTGAAGACATTTGATCGACCATGACATTGGGTACGAGACTTCTGGGATGAATCTTGATAGCCGATAACTCTCGATTGTCCACAATCGACGTTAAAATTACGAGAGGATGCCTCGCAAACTGCTAGCGCCCGGGGCGAGGTAATTTTTTTATCCGGCGAATCGAGCGATGATCGTCCGGGCGAGTGTGATCGAAGCCATTCAAGGGTCAAAGGGATAATCGAGGCTCGTTCATTATCCCGCAAAGAGGTTTTATCGCCGGTAGCTCTCGTGCGAGAATGCGCGCCTTGAAAAACGTGAGGTCTTCGGTGTCACGACATCGGTAATCGTTTCTCACTTATCCCGACCTCTCCTACCCTCTTATACTCCCTCATTTTGCTGTGCTGGCGTCGGACAGAAAACGGCTGTACATCGTTGTTTTTACACGGAATATAGCGAAGCGAAGTTTACGAGAATAACAGAAATTCTATGCTCAGTTATGGATCGTAAATATGGTTTTTTTAAAATAAATTATGTAAATGTATCAGAACAATTTGTCGACGACACAGTTGCTATTGCTGAACTTTTGTGAACTGTTGTGAACTATTTTCGACGGCTACGAAATTCCGAGCTAAGTAGCGAAACGACGTTTCGAGGAAACGCGATGCAACGCGAGGCAAAACGCGCGAGGAAGCTCTTCCAGAAGGGGAACCGGGCCCGAGCGCTGAGAGACTAATTGACGAAAGGATAGAGGATAAAAGCTGGGTGCCTGAAGCAGTGAGAGTGGCAGAGGAACGAAGAAAGAGTGCAAGAGTGAAATGAAGGAAGGTAAAAAAAAAGTAGCCGGGAAGACTGACTGACGAGGCACCCCCGTAAATATCGAGACACGGGTCGGTATTAATGGGGCTCCTCGAACGCCTCAAGAGCGAATAAATTGGGATCCTCATCGTCCGTTCCGTATACCCTAAGTTTACATATCCCCACCTGCCACTCTACGAACTCGAAGATTCGATCTCATCTCGGGCATTCCGATGTTCGAATACTCCATGTGAATTCGATAAAATTTTTTTTTTAAATGATCCAGTTCGATAAGTTGACGCAATGATCCAGCCCGATCGTTAGACGCAATGACCCGCCTGATCATTTGAGCCAATGATTTAGCCCGATCGGTTGAACCAGCTCGATCATTTGACGCAATGATCCAGCTCGACCATTGGCGCGATGATCCAGCTCTACCATTGGCGCGATGATCCAGCTCGATCATGTGCCGCAACAATCCAGCTCCATCATTTGACCCAATGATCCAGCTCGATCATTTGTCGCAATGATCCAGCTCAATCATGTGACGTAACAATCCAGCTTGATCATTTGACACAATAATCCAGCTCGATCATTTGACACAATGATCCAACTGGATCATTTGACACAATGATCCAGCTCGATCAATTGGCACAATGATCCAGCTCGATCAATTGGCGCAATAATCCAGCTCGATCATTTGTTGCAATGATCCAGCTCAATCATGTGACGTAACAATCGAGCTCGATCATTTGACACAATGATCCAGTCGATCATTTGACGCAATGATCCTGCTCGATCATTTGACACAATGATCTGGCTCGATCATTTGACACAATGATCTGGCTCGATCATTTGACATAATGATACGGCTCGATCATTTGACGCAGTGATCCAGTTCAATAATTTGACACGATGATCCAGCTCGATCGCTCAAACCATGCGAGAGGCAGACAGCCAACTACATCCACCCTCAGCGAGAACATAAAACAGAACGACTGTTTCCTTTCCCGTCCGTGGATATTTATTTCCGGAAGCGCGTCGCAGCTCCGAAGAGAACCGCGGGAAGAAAAATAGCATAAATTATAAGCCGGAATAGAATGGTGTCATCGTCGCAACGTTACAACTCCGAGATTTAGTAAGACACCGGAAGTCACCCGCGGATAGTTTCCGCGTGTCATTCCCAGAGTGTAGCGGAGCACATTTTCATCGTCGCACGTGTGTATCGACAGTGCAGACAAGCCGGACAAACGATGCTTCGCCGGTGATAAAAATTAACGGTTTCGCGAACGACCGACACCTCGTGAAATCTTTGCTCGATAAGGTTTGAGTTAAATATTTCGTTAACCGAAGCCACGGGCCCCGCATCTCGAAGTTTCGCTGCCGGCTATCCGAATGAATGAGCCTCTCGTACGAGCTCGTTCAAACAAATTGGACGAGACCTCGAGAGAGAGAGTCGGGTTGCCGCGAATTGCTCATGGCGATTCGCCCCGGCAGGTTCCGAGCTAAATATCCGCTAGTCGAGCTATTCGGCCCGCGGCAGCTGCCTCAAAATTCTTTCCTTCCATACTTCGCCTTCTTCCTACAAATTCAATAAAGCAAGCTGTCGCTCATTCCGCGTCCATAACAGTGGATGCAAGAGTTGGGGATAATTTAGAGTTTGGCTTATCGGGGGTTTTCGAACACACACAAAACACCTTCGGACACAGACCCGTAATCGCTTCTTCGTTTCCTTTTATTTTCTATTTTTATTGCGCGAAGCTCGGGGGAGCTGAGGAACGAAAATAGTTCAGAGCCGGTCGTTTTCAGCAGCTCGCTGCGGAGAGTGTATGGAGCGCCGATGCACCGGAGAGTCGCGCAGGGCTTCCCGAGTGGATTGGGTGTTAAAAGCTTTTATTGGCCCGGAGCGGGGGCAAAATAGAAAGAACGGGAGAAAAGGGAAGCGTGTCTGCGATGCTGAAAGTGTCACTCTGATTCTTTCCATTCTTAACTTTTTTTTTTTTTTTATTGTCGAAGGGAGATCCGGAAGTCGTGAGCGAAGAGTACACGCGTTTACTATTCTCCGGAGGCCGCGGAGAACGCGTGAGCGAGCCAAGACTCGGGACTCGCTGTCGTCTCGTTTCCTGGTCGTCGACGTCGTCGTCACGCATCACGTAATTCCAGTCTCACTCAATGAGTGTCGATTTAATCCGGTTTTCGACCTGAAATATAGACGAATATCGCAATCGAAGAAACCCGAGAATGTCGAGTAGCTAACAACAACGTGAAAGCTGCGTTCGATGATTTGTTTTTTTTTTCTTTTTTCAACGCTCTCAATACTGAGTCGACCGAAAAATAAACTTACAAATTTAAGAGTTATATTCGAGAATCGATCGACACATTTAAGAGATAAATCGAAAAATGAATCTACAAATTTAATAATAAATAAAAATAATTAATCTATAAATTTGAGAGATAAATCGAAAAATGAATTTATAAATTGGAGAGCTAAATCGAAAAATGAATTTATAAATTTGAAAGCTGAATCGAAAAATGAATCTGCAAACTTAAGACATGAATCCACAGATGAATTTATAAATTTGAGAGCTAAATCGAAAAATGAATGTATGAATTTGAAAGCTAAGTCGAAAAATGAATCTACAAACTTAAGAGATAAATCGAAAGATGAATTTATAAATTTGGGAGCTAAATCGAGAAATGAATCTACAAACTAAAGAGATAAATCGAAAATGCAACGGATTGCAAGCTTCGATTTCGAGAAGGTTTCAACGACAGCCGATCGGAAGCGCGGGGCCCGACGCCCTCGAAGTCGGCGCGGGAGAGTGTGAAAGGGGAGGCCCGGGTGTGCACGGCGCGGTCTGGCGGGTTCAATTTTTCAGCAGCCCGGCTTACAAAGCGTGGATAATGCGCGTCGCAGGCTCTCGTGGTCGCGCAATCAGCCGCCTACCAGTTGCAGCGAGCAGAGGCAACAACGGGACACGAGCAAAACGATGAGTGCCCTGGTAAACCGCGCGGGTACAACAACCCACCGGCTAATCCCTTAGGGGAATGTTCGCCCGATTCGTCTCTCGAGCCTTCGATCTCGGCGCGGGGCCTCTCGGTACCGAACGATGTCACGCGCGCTCTCGACCGCCCTCGCGACAAATGATGCGCTACCAGCCCGTCCGTTCGGCGAACGTCCGCGTTGAAACGTCGTCAACGTTGTAAATCGCAATTACCGATACGCGCGAGATATGTTCCCGGAGCTCTCGTTGGATGCTGACTGGCTTAATACTGCTAATGCTACGCCCAAACCGGAAAGAAGATTTTATCGTTTCACCGAGATCAACTGGTTAGAAATAAAAAAATAAAATAAAACAAATCAGCTCATGATGATGATCGGTTAAGCGATCGGTTTCGATTTAAACCAGATCCGAAGAGCATCCCGCAGTACGATGCTATAAATCGATTGGGAGTTGATAGAGAGAAATTCGAAACCATGGGAAAGTCGAGAAGAGCTTATAATGCCGGTCCTATGTATCATGGAGGACTAATCGTATAGCGCGGTCGGGTTAGGATCAGCGGCCAGTCAAACCGGAACCCGTGGACCATTTCCCGTTTTATCCACATACTGTTTGGATGGTTTTTAATTTAGCGCTGCAGGGTTTTTTTTGTGGGGTTGCCGAATGCAGTTGATGGCGAATCGATACAATTTTCATTATCCGATGCGACTTCTGATGCGTGCGGAAAGATTCATGATCGATGATTTAGATCTACGGGGATTGAGGAGAAAAAAAGAGGACGATCTTTTAAATTTAGCGCTCCAGAGACTTTCTTATTGGTTCGCCAATTGCAGTCGATATTGCATCGATAGAATATTCTTTGTGCGATGCGACTTAATTTAAGTCAAATGAATTGTTTTCCTTGCCCAGAATAATATTATGGATGGCAATGGACTTATGACTCGTGCG
Source organism: Ichneumoninae sp. B BG-2022a (assembly GCA_030522725.1). Classification (NCBI taxonomy): domain Eukaryota; kingdom Metazoa; phylum Arthropoda; class Insecta; order Hymenoptera; family Ichneumonidae; species Ichneumoninae sp. B BG-2022a. The sequence goes on from JAPYZD010000577.1 coordinate 30,276, forward strand.
GAAAGATTTATAAACGATTCTTCAGATCTACTGGGATAAAAGAAGCGAAAGAGATCGATCGCCTTTTAAATTTAGCGCCTCAGAGTCAGATTTCCTTATTGGTTTGCCAATTGAATATTGTCATGTATTGAAATCGAATATTCTTTGTGCGATGCGCCTTAATTTAATTCAAATAAATTCGTGCCCTTGGGCAGAATATTATCGACGGCGATGGACTTATGACTCGTGCGAAAAATATTATAAACTATTCTTCTGATGCACGGGGATTAAAGAGGAAAAAGAGATCGATCTTTCGAGCGCCCACTGCTCTTGGCGACGGGAAATATCCAATACTCATTCTCAAGATAAAATACTTTGTCTACTCTGATATATATAACACGTAATAATAATATAATACAATTCTTTGTCTACTCTGGCACACGGGATAACTACTCGTCCGCATACCGGACCACAGTAAGATGTCGATGGCCTCGAGTTCCCTGCCGCCGATTCTTATCGAACGAAGAGAATCGTGATCTTCGTTTCTTTCATACGTGCCTACCTACAGTCCTGTACGATCTACGAAAAAGGCCGTTTCTATTTATCGCTCGACAGATTCAGCCCTCGCTCCGGAGACTTCGATAATTACACGCTGGAAATAGGTACCGATCTGATCATCGGAGTTGCGGGCCTTCTTAAGCAATGATAAATGCTAACGCTGTAAAACTGTAGTAATATTATAGAACGTACAGTCGGAGCCTGCACAGCTTATACACTAAATAAAATCCACACTTAGAGAAGGATCTAGTAAATACGACTATATGACTTGAGAGATATTACCATAGCACGTAGTGGGAGGGAACTAGGGCGTCATCTATGATAGGAATTACCGGATTAATAAGAATTTTTCGTAGATATTATGGTAAAAATTCTTGGAAAATCTGAGATTTTTCGCCATGGGTGGCGCCCTAGTGCCCCACTACTTTGTGCTATGGTAATTTTTCTTAGATGATCGGTAGTTTTTACTGGATCAGAAGGATTTGCGGTGCATTTGATGAAAAGGATCGTATTTCACTGTTACTTTAGTTTGTATCCAGTTTTGTACTATCGGCTATGTTTCTGTTGTGATTTTTGCATCTTGCGGAAACTTACTAATTAATTTCTCAATCTAATTAAAAATTAATACTCGTCCGATTGGATGCGGTTGGCATTGAATGTCGAGAACATTATCTCCCTTTCGAATATTGAAATCCGTCATAAAATGAAGTTAAACATTTAAGAGATAAATCGAAAAATGAACCCCCAAATTTAATCGACATATCGGAAAAGTTAATCTACAATGCGATCGATCAAATCGGCAGGTCGCATTGGAAACTTCCCAATTAATTTTTCAATACAAGTAAAAATTAACACTCGTCCGACTGGAAGCGGTTCGCATTGAATTTCGAGAACATCATCTCCCTTTGGAATATTGAAATCCGTCATAAAATGAAGTTAAAAATTTAAGAGATAAATCGAAAAATGAACCCCCAAATTTAATCGACATATCGGAAAAATGAATCTACAATGCGATCGATAACTTCCCAATTAATTTATCAATACAAGTAAAAATTAACACTCGTCCGATTGGAAGCGGTTCGCATTAAATCTCAAGAACATTATCTCCCTTTCGAATATTCAAATCCGTCATAAAATGAAGTTAAAAATTTAAAAGATAAATCGAAAAATGAACCCCCAAATTTAATCGACATATCGGAAAAATGAATCTACAATGCGATCGATAAAATCGGCGGGTCGCATTGGAAACTTCCGACTCGTCCAACTGGAAGCGGTTCGCATTGAATCTCGGGAGCATTATCTCCCTTTTAAGAATATTCAAATCCGCCGTAAGAAACGGATGGGGCGCAAGTTTCATGGGATAATTACCGATTATAAATCATGCGCGGCATCGATACGGGGTCCGCGGGCGCGTCGGCGTGTCGCGATCGGGAACAATATCCCTCGGAATGGCGGGAGGCAAGAGAGACGTAGAAAAAAAAGAAGTAAAATAAAGAAAAAGCAACGAGGATCAACGAGCTATTGTGCAGCATCGCGAAGCGAGATGCCCGTTCTGAAGCGAACCCGTCTTCCCTGATCCGTCAAGGATCGTGCCGCGGAGCGGACGGCGAGCCGGAAAAATCGCGCACACCCGACGACGGCGGTGGAGTAAAGCTCGGGAAAAAAAGGGACAAAAGGAGGAAAAAGTTACATCGCGAAAGCCCCGGACACACCTGGCCAACAGCTCTCAGTTATGCAGTTAGCTTTGCATCTCTGCACTTTCTGGGCGTGTCGTTGTTAGCGCGCCAGTTTTACTCGCGCTATGATCCCTCGGCCGGGTTCTGTGTGCCTACATACGAGGCGAAATGACCGAGCGACGACCACGGTGGCGCGTGGGCTGGACCGTATTATGCCAAGATCCCGGCCGCGTCGCGCTGCTCGTTCGCCGAGACGCGAGGAGTCTTCGTCGACCATCTGGGAGGTAATGCGGGTCGCTCAGAGCGATTTTACGTGTGTTACTGTGATTAAAAAAAAATCTCTGTTAATTAACTAGGTTTTTTTTTAAGTTTCGAAATATTCGGTTTGTCCGATGGAAGTCCGGTGTAGGGAACAGTGTTTGCATCTGTCGAAGACATCACTGATCGAGTGCCGGGCGCGGCGAACATGACCCGCATTGCCAACGCCCGAACCGCGACGAGGCGAATCGACTTGGCAGGCAGGACAGACGTCGAGCGAACAAACCCCAGGACCACGCAGAAATACCGAGTCGGAAACCGGCGAGCAGGAGCTGCCGCATGAAACACGCACCACTGAAAAGTGCGTCGTGACCGAGCCAAAGACGCGCGTCTCCCCGCTGGACGGTCATCCGGGGCGCGTGGGCGATCCGAGAGTACGAGAAGCGGACTCTGGGACCAGATGCTGGGCTCAGTGTCACAGGTAGACACGATTTTTCATTCGGCCGCTGTGGATTTCACGGCGGAGTTCTCTCAAAAATGCGTTGTGCTTAAGGCGTCAAGGGGGCGAAAATGGACCACTGTTTTAGCTTGGTGCACGCAGCAAAGTAACTTGTCCGCAAACGTTCACAATTATCTTCTTGTTAAATAAAAGAAAAATTGTTAATTTTACAAAAAATGTTTGGTAATTAACAAATGTTGTTGCACAAATGTTTGTCCATTTCACAAAAATGGTTCTCCATTTTGCAAAAATATTTGACCAATTTACAAAAATATTTGACCATTTTACAAATAAGTTTGACCAATTTACAAATAAGTTTGACCAATTTACAAAAGTGTTTGACCAATTTACAAAAATGTTTGACCATTTTACAGAAATGTTTGTCCATTTTACAAAAAAGTTTGAACAATTTACAAAAAAGTTTGACCAATTTACAAAAATGTTTGACCATTTTACAGAAATGTTTGTCCATTTTACAAAAATGTTTGACCAATTTACAAAAATATTTGACCAATTTACAAAAATGTTTGACCATTTTACAGAAATGTTTGTCCATTTTACAAAGAAGTTTGGCCAATTTACAAAAATGTGTGTCCATTTTACAAAAAAGTTAGTCCATTTTTCAAAAATGTTTGTTCACTTTATAAGCTTCTTGTTTTGTAAAACGAGACAACCGACGTGAACGTTTTAGAAAAAAAAGTTTGTTAAAAGCCCAAATATTTATTACTGTGCATTCGCGACGTTTGCCCTGAACAAGCGTATCGGTGCCACGCGTCGCTGTTTTACGCTGCACGTCGATTGGCGCGCTTCCCTATCGTCCATCGTTTCCTGAACACCCTCCGATTCCCGGAGAACCGTTGCGCGCCGCGATTGCGCAACGAGAGATCGGACGCGGTTATTGCGCCACCCTCGCACCTCGATAAACGTCTCTCGGACTTCCGATCACATCCGCACAATGAGATCATAATCGAGAGATACGACCGGCGTCGCAATTTTGTCCCGCACGGTACGGGTCGCGCATGCCGAGGCAACTTGCGAAACGAAACATTTCATCGCGAGGATAAAATGAACCACGTTGCAAGTTGGCTATAATCGTTCATCGGATAACGTACGATCCGGGACCGCGATTATCCATTCGGGCGACAAACCATGCGCATGCGCGTGGCTGCAATGCCGACACAAAATTCGCACGCTCGACCGCGGTCGCCGAACGGTGACAAGATAGGCTGGCGTTAATAGAAGTTGTAAGATATTGAAACTAAACGATCGGGCTGTTGCGCCTCGGGGCCACTTTGTATGTGCCTCGGGAACTTACGTGCTGGAACACTGTGCCAGGTACCGTCGGACACTTCGCCCGGTGACGCCGAGTCGACGGCTCATTCGCCGCTAAATCGAAACGATCGCGAATGGCAGTAACGGCAGCGAAAGAAAAATTTCTTGAAAAATTTCTTGATGGCATATGAGGCGCGGATAATCGGGGATCAGATTTGCAAAACGTGCCCTCGGGCCTTTTGACAAACCCGGAAGGGTTCGGCATTACCGGCGATCTCGCGCAGCCGTTGGGCTCGTTGCGAGGCTGGACTGGGAACCGTCTATTAGGCAGGAGCCGAGAGGATGTGCCAGGCTGCGCCAGGGCAACGTGTGTGTGTGTGTGTGTGCACCGAGACGATCTCTCGGCTGTTGCAGCATCCTCCATAGTTGCGTGGAGAGACGAGAGCGAGGCGGCGCCTTTGCCCACGGTGTGTGTAACGTGATCCAACATAAATGAGGGAACGACACGCGGAATCTCGTTACACGCGCTTTATCGTCGGGCTAGGTATTTATAATATCGACGGAAGGTTCTCCCCGGTTCACTCGTGGGCGCTCGTAATAATTCAATATGGTCGGAGGAATATGATTTTTTTTTGTTGCATTTTCGCAAACGGGATACACGATACCGGTCTTACATCGCGGGGAATGACACGCTGCGAAATGAGTTTATTTGACGTTAACGAATCTTTTGTTGCATGGCGAATTGGATCTTCGTCTATCGGGGACAAATTTTACTTGAACCAAGAAAATTTGATTGACTTAAAAAACTGGTGAACCATTTGGGCAGAAAAAAGGAAAATTGTTTTGCTCAAGTAAAATTTGTTAACGATAGATGAATATTTATTTCGCCATATGTAACGATTTGTTAACATTAAATCAACTCTTTTCTCAATGCGTGCGAAGAAAATCGGCTCGGAAACCGACTTTCCCTTCGCTCCCGGAGCTCGCGACTATTGAGAGACGGATTTGACAGAAATTAGCATAAATCTGGTAAAAACTCACAGAACTTTCAGATATGTGGGAACTACAACGACATCCTGGCAAACATTCGTATTAAACTTTATTAAGTGATAAATATATTGTATAATATAAATGTGTATATTGTGTATATATTGTATATTAAGTATATATTAAGTATATTCTATAATATATTAAGTGAATATATTATGATAGAAATTATGGTAATTTTCGCTGCAGCAGAATTTATCCGAAAATCCCGTAATCTTTGCTAGAATATAATTTCTTCTTTCTAGAAAATATAGTAATCGATGGAGTCGCAACAGCGGACCGTTTGTTTTAGGTTTACAGGTTATGCCAGCATATTATGTCGATCCAATTCTTTTATGTATACGTACAAAAAATATATATTTGACCGACAAAATTCTCAGTTTTTATCAACAAATTTCTTAGTTTTATTCACAAATCTCTCAGTACAATATGCAAAATTTTTCCAAGTCGTCATCTGTAAAAAATTACCATATGGACTCCGTAAAAATTGCTATGGCCTTTGTGAAAGTTTCGCATATCGCCAGTTGTGACCGCCGGTTTGCCATGCAACCGGGTCGAAATTTACCATATGACTTGGTAGCTTTTTTGAGCTCCTTATCAGTATACGCAAAATCCAACATCGTCCAATAATCATGAAACAGGGATGAAACTTACCTCGCACAGCTGCATTGAGTCGGTCCAAATTCGCGAGCGTCAGCGGCACAGGTCCAAAGTTCATAACGATTTTTCCATGGTTACGATTGTCACCGACACTCGAGTCTCTGCGCGCCATGAATATACCGGTGTAGCTTCTCCTCACGTAAGTCGCGCAAGTGTCGTTGAGCGCCATTTCTAGGGTCGTATTAAGAACGCCCTTTATCGCCCTCTTGACCCTGACGCGTATCGACAGTCCCTTCCGCAGTTCCTTTATTTTACCGGTGAATATGTAATCGGCCTGGTTTATCTTGCCGAGGAAGGTCGTCTCGTTCTTCACGTCGGCGGTGAGGTTTGCTCGACACTCGAGCAACTCTCGCGTCGTCGGCGTCGCCACCGCTGCGAGCACACCGAGGATTGCCAGCGCGAGAAACGGCGTTATTATTTTCGACGTCCTCGCCATCGTTGCGCGATCGCTTCCTGCTCATAAATCCGTCGATTTCTGCTCGAAAGTGCCCTGTAAATTTGTTTCCCGAGCTACCCGACACACTTCGCCGACCGTGACGCGGAAAACGATTATTCTTCCGATGTTGATATTAATTTTCGTCTAGTGTCCCAACATACTCGTCAGTTTCCTCGCCACTCTGGCACGAAATATCTTCAAGTACGTAAAAAAAAAAATCAAGGCTCACACGTGGCACGTTGCGCTCTGTGTACCGACGGAGTGGCAACTCAAACCGTTTACTCGGTTACTCGGAACTCACGAACTCTCGAGTGCACGTGTGCGCGCCAGTGCCGTCTTCGCCACTTCAGAGCCGATCAAGGGCGGCTTTGCCGTTGGCCCAAGTGCTACTTCGCCTTCGGCGCTGCGCGCGACGCTGCCCTCGTGAGGATAAATGTACAAGCTCGTGGTAAAAAAAATGAAGAGAACGAAACGACCAATACGAGGAGGACGTACAAGCGGGACGGTTTTCTCGGACACTTCGGTTGACGCCCGATCGCGATATCGAGCGTGCCCCGGTGGCGCGGTGGCCGGGCGAGTGTCTCGGTCTTCTAAATGGAAACGAGTCCGATCCTTGAGCAACAGGTTGGCGCCGCACTTCTACCCACGCCGAGAGACCGGGGTCCCCGATTTCCAATCCGCTGCCCGTTTCTCTGGGCTCACAATGTTCAGCGCCTTCGCGGTTGATCCCTCGCCTTGACGGCGATTCGATCGGTGGATCTCTCGGGACGGTTCGCGAATGGGACGTCTAGCGATCGGGAGGAAAAAGGGTTCAGGATTGCGCGATCGGGCGGAGGAGCCGCGAGAGCAACGACGGGAAAGCCGCAGGTCGGTGCGCGCCGGATCGACTCGCGATCGAGTCGTTAAGCCGATCGCGGCGAGCCAGAAATCTTCAACACCTTCGCGCCGTTCCTGCGCGAGAACCTTCCGTTCGATCGACTGGAACCGAATCGCATTCGCGACGATTCCCGCGAGACGCTCGACGAAAGACACTTTGCGCAGCGGCCTAATCGATCCTCAAACACTGTGCGACACCTTGAGCGACCATTAACTTTCACCGATCGGCGATAGGCGCGAAGGCACGCGGACACTCGCGAGTTACCTTGACGCACTCGAGACTTCTTACTTGACTGCGCGTAACGAGACGGAAAAGTGCAGAGTCGTTGCGGGACTTTGTTAAGTTTTCATCGACTCGACGAGATCTCGTTTATAGTTTCGTTGAGGATTCTCGCTCGAACGGTTCACTCGCTGAAGAGCCTTGACGTGACAAGTTGGGCACAAAAATGTATTTGTTGGGTTGTGGAGTTTTGAATTATTTCAGGAGATTCAAATCTCGCTGTCGCAGAAGCTCAGTCGGCCGGTCCGGCGCGCCAGCTGCGTAAATCGCTGCGTTACGACACTGAGCGAAGAGAACCGAAAAGCCAGACAAGACAAGGCGTGCGACCACAGCCCGCTCGTAAAATTTCTTGGGGATGATTGCAATCTCTCTCTCCCCCTTGTCGTTCCTGTCCCGCGGACCGAACACCTCGGTAGTCGGCGGCGTATGGAAAGAACCGAACGCTGATGGGTTTCGCAGCAGCGAGCTGGAAACGCGCGCGCGCGCTCGCTGTTGCGCTTGAGAGAAAGCAAAAGGGTACGGAATGACGATTCGGGTTACTGGACCATCGGCAGGACACTGAAAAAACTTAATCCAACGGTATCACGACACTGTACGAATCCGTTGACGATAAAGACCCGGTGAGTCACTGACTGTACCGAAAACTCGACGAACCCCGAAACCACTTGATCGAAGAATTCCCACCGAAACGCACAACACCTCGTGAGATTTTGGTCAAGGCCGATGTAATTCTTCGAACTTCATTCAAACTCTACCAACGAAACTTGAAATCCCACGAATTTGTCATCGATAAGAACACACAACCCATAAGTAGTCACCAACTTTACCGTAAAACTAACCGACGAACTCCAAAACGGCCCCACTCGATCGACGGAAAACTCACGAATTCTCGTCAGTTTTTGATCAAGGCAGATGTACTCTTCGAACTTCTTTCAAACCCTCTTTACCGACGAAACTTAAAAACCCACGACACCTGAGATTTCGGTATTTGAAATTCAACTGGACACTTGGAGATCAATGTAGGCACGGTTATCCATTGAAAGTCTCATTTCATATCGTATCCAAAAATTCACTGGAGAAACTCCTTGACACCTTGACAGGCGGTCGCGCCTTAGTCGAGAAAACCGTCAATCAAACCATCCGGAGCGCGTCATCGCTGATGTATTTCCAATCACACCAAGGTGTTGGACAGCTACGTGTGTCACGTGCGATTTCTCACGGTGCGTTTTCGGGTGAATACGGTGAAAATCACGAATCGCGATGATCGCTTCGGGGTTGCCAATGGGCGGTCAAGGGTGGGTTCGGTCGGCCTCGCGGGGTGGTCAGACGGAGCGAAGAGCCGGGATTCCCCTGGGTAGACGTAGGGTACGACTATCGTTCGCGCTTATCCACTGTCTACTGTCGGACATACGACGTCCACTGTCCTCGGGAGCGTGAGCGCGTGGTGCGGTCCCGCGAACGAAGAGAGACGGCGTCGTGGCGAGCGGCGAGGGAGCGACCGGGACGAGACTACCGTGGGAGCTTGGCAGGCAAGAAGGCACGAGAAAGAGGCAGTGGTTGATGGTGGTGGTTGGTCGCGTGGAGGCACGCGCTGGACCGAACACGGCTAAGTGTGGATGCTGCAACTACAACGTGTAGGCGTATATAAGTTGCCTTAGAGCCGAGAGAACGGCCGAACGGGGAAGCGAGAGGGAGTCATCGGACAAGCGAGACGGAACACCGTCAGGCTTACTGGGAATGTGTGAGAAGAAAGCATGTGTGTGTGGACGTGTGTGTGCGTTTGTAGGGGAAGAAAGCGAGGAACGGGAGAGGGAACGGAAGATATGTAGATGCCAAGTATTCGAGGGAGGGTGGAAGAACGAAACGAGAGAGAGATGCTGATGACTCGGGCCGGGGGTGGGGGTTTGGGGGAGGGGGAATTGTGCGCTCGTGTGTAAGTGTGCGCGATGGCAGGCAGCGGCATGACGAAGATGGAAATACAAGAAGCAACTCCCACTATAGCCACTACTCACGAGGCCCCCAAGGCGTGTATCCACACGATCGCCAGTCGACGACACGTAATGTGTGGGTTCCCACTGGCACACTTGTTGTGCCATGGTGTACGCGACTGGCACACGAACCTAATCGTTTTTTCTCCGATTGTGAAGGTACGATTTTTAAGGTAGATTCGTATTGAGATGGTTAGGGTAAAAGTGGGGAATATGGCCAGGTTCATATATCACTGATTTACGTGTTAATCGAGGTGGGCCATATTCACCACTTTTACCCTAATAGCGACGTTAACGTTGTGGGTGATGAGAGACTTTTCAGGGGCTTTTCATTCGATGCTTTGGTGAAAAAACTAAAAACTCTTGACGTACTGTCAAGGTGCAATGAGCGTCAATGATTGGGACATCAACCTGGGCGACACCTGCGTGTCCAATGCATCGCGCACTTATGCGTGCGTGCCTGTAACTGGCAAATGCGCCACCGCGGGTGACAATTCGCACCAACTAGTCGCATCGGTGAGTTAAGACCAATCCATACAGATTTAACGAGCGAGGATCTACCGGGCTTGTAATTCATGGATAATTTTTAAGTCGGTTTCGTATTTCGATGACAATAGCGGCGTTAACATTGTGGGTGATGAGACATCTTTCAGGGGCTTTTCACTCGATCCTTTGGTGGGAATACTAAAAACTCCTATAGGTATTGTTAAGATCCAGTGCTCGATCAACGATTGGGACATCCACCGCAGCATCAGCTGCATGTCTTGTAATTCATGTAGAATCTTTAAGTCGTTTTCGTATTTCGATGACAATAACGGCGTTCACATTGAGGGCGATGAAAGATTTTTCAGGTGCTTTTCACTCGATCCTTTGGTCGAAATACTAAAAACTCCTGTTGGTATTGTTTAGATCCGATGCTCGATCAACGATTGGAACATCCACCTCCGCATCACCTGCATGTCGTGTAATTCATGTAGAATCCTTAAGTCGTTTTCGTATTACGATGACAATAGCGGCGTTAACATTGAGGGTGATGAAATATTTTTCAGGTGCTTTTCACTCGATCCTTTCGTCGAAATACTAAAAACTCCTGTTGACATTGTTTAGATCCAATGCTCGATCAGCGATTGGGACATCCACCTGAGCTTCACTTGCATGTCTTGTAATTCATGTAGAATCTTTAAGATGATAACAGCGGCGTTAACATTGAGGGTGATGGAAGATTTTTCAGGTGGATTTCACTCGATCTTTTGGTTGAAATACTAAAAACTCCTGTTGGTATTGTTTAGATCCAATGCTCGATCAACGATTGGGACATCCACCTCGGCGGGACCTGCGTGTCCAATGCATCGCGTACTTACGTGCGTGCCTGCAACTGGCAAATGCGCCACCGCGGGTGACAACTCGCGCGAACTAGTCGCACCGGTGAGATAAGGCGATCCAATCGATATAGGCTTAACGAGCGAAGATCTACCCGGCTTGTAATTCATGTCGATCGATAATGATCCAGCGAAGTCGCGAGCCACGCCGAGCCACGCAGCATCGGAGCGCCACGTTTCTCCGCTCCGTTCTTTTTCTCTTTCCTCCATTCTTTCATTTCCGTCCGTCTTTCTCGTTCTCAGCCCGCCGCCTTTATTCCACTCGCCTCGACCTCACTTCTCGATCTTCGCTCCTCGGATTTTTTCTCCATCCCGCCGGCTCTCTCGCTCGCCTAGCGGGGGTGAGCGCCGGGTTAAGAAAGCCGGGATGAGACCGTGAAAGACTGCGTACACCCACCGGCACCAGAACCGCGCGTGCTGATGGGATTTACGATTTTAACGAGCCCGAGAAGAGGCTAATGGATCGCGGGCTATCGATTTGGCGCTCACCTCGCCCCCGGCCGCCTCTTCTTTATTTTGTATTTATTTATCTATACATATATTTTTTAATCGTTCCTCCGAGCAATGCGAAACGCCGCGTGAACTATGCGCAAGCCGGCAAACTTTGAACTCTCGTTCGCCAGTTTGTTGCTCTTATTTTTCGCTATAAAGAGCCGACGATCATAAAAGAAGTTTCCACCTTATTGGCGATCCTTTATCCCCGTTATCTGCTCCGAGCGAAATCGTCGGCGTTGCGGAAACTTTCTGACCTCGCAGCACCTAAACCAGTTCGACGTGGAAAAATTGTCCCACCCATTGCTCCGTGTGCTCATTATCGGAACGAGCCTCGGAATGTCCTTAGAAACTTAGCGCACTTGGATCGGCAGGAAATTCAAGGAGTGTACGTACGGGCTCTTTATCGCGGTCCTCTCGTGTTGAGCAGGTTCTTCGGGAAGTCTTAGCGCGTTGTTCGTCCTCACGATCGTAAGTCGCTTATCGCCGGCCGGAGAAACCTCGGGGGACGTTATTAGCGGATATGCGTTTTGCATAGTCCTGATTTCCGAGTCCCGAGTGTACACGCACTCCGTAATGCCATTGACGAATCCGGCAACGGTGTCTCCTCTGTATCCTTCGATCTCTCGGGACACCGAGCGTGGGCCGCCTAAGTCGATTCGTTTGAGTCACACGTGTCGCTGCTCCGCACCGGAACGCAGGTAGGTGCGCGAGGATAATATTCTCGCGCATGTGCTAGCCCGCCTAGCCTCGTCAATCCGGACTCGCGCTCCTCCTGCTGCACCCTCCGATTCCGCGACGATTCCCGCTTGTTACGGTGGCATGTTTCTCAATGCCGATAAGCCTCTGCATATCTACCCAATGGCGATGTGTAAAAACTTGAGGCTATTTTTGTCACACGTGCGCAAAAAGTCCCACTTTTCGTGTCTTTAATAACGAGTGGTAAAAGGGACACTTTTTCGTAAGGCGTGAGAAAAATATTGCGCATGCGCAGATCTCACTAGTTACTTTTGTAAGAATCTAGTTATTTGTTCGCACGTTTTTGGCACGCTATAAGCCTAAAAAGTGGACATTTTTCTGCACTTGTAACAAATTGTAATTTACGATACTACACGGAGAAAAATAGTTCTGTTTCTCTAACAAAATGTAGATCGTTAATAATTTATTGTTGTGGCAGCAAAAATATTTGGCTGCCACAGCAAAATAATTGTTGCTAGAGCAAAATATTTGCTACCACAACAAAATATTTTGTTGTCCCTATGTTAACCAGCTAAATCGGTTATGGTTACAAAATTCTTGTTGTCCCAACATTTTTTTTTCTCTGTACATTGCGAGAAAACGTTTTCTGACCAGTGTGAGTTTGAAACACGGGCCAAAGGCGAGTGTTGCAATCAACCCAGTTAAGAAAAAAAATATATTGGAGTCAACTAAAGATTCGAGCAGGGACGTTCAAATATTTTCTTGGTGCAGCTAAAAGATTGGTTAATTCAACAATTTTTTTCATGACTTCACCAAAATATTTTTTAGGCATTAAAATATTTTGTTCTGCCAACAAAATATTTATTTGAATATTTTGTTGTCTAGTTGGCCGATTGTCTAGTTGAGTCAACTGCATTTTTTACCAGCAAATAAACTAAGAAGCGGTCCCCCAGCGACGGTTGGGAAGTGGGCAACACTCGCCTTCAGCTCGTACCACAGACAAGACTCGCTTTCGACTCGTGCAACTGTAGTACTTGCTTCCTACTCGTGCATCTAACTTCCCAACCTTCCTCGAAGGAACGTTTATTTGCTCTAGGATCGCAAAGTCCTATTTCTTAATTTCTTAATTTCTTAATTTATTTTTTTAATGGTGAGCAAGAATTCGAAGAACCGGAAGCGTGATTCTGACGCCTGCCGAGAAGGCCGAACATTCGTCGCTGACGTCCAGGGACGAGTGGATGAGTTATGAGCGGAGCGTTGCCTCCGGGATCTCGCGAGTCATCTCTGCTTCGGGCCAGGCTCCGGGATCTCTTCCACGCGGACGTGCGTGTATGTATCCACATCCACGGTTTGATACCTGTACGGTGTGCGAGGAGAGTGTGCGCGCGACCGAGCGACTTAAACGCTCGCGTGCATGCCGCTTGTAATGCCGACATCGTTAAACCTTTATATATTTGTCAAGAGTTATTTGAGTAATGTCCGAGGGACGGGGAGAGATCGGGGACTCGACGCTTTCTCGGTCCCTCTCCGCTTATGCTTCCCCTTGACTTCTCCCCTTGACGGATCTGCCTGTTCGCTTTTCACTGGCGCGCGCCTCTTCGCTCGCGTTTCTACATGCAGCCATTCAAACTTTTTGCCTCGTTTGTCATAAAGCAACGTGGCTCTCGCAATCGAATTCCGGGCATCGTTCTGCCAATCCTTATCGCCGGTAAAAAATCAAACCTACAGGCGCGAATCCTCACGCGCTACTGCCAGGTAAACATTCCCGATTTCGGTTTACTGTTTAATGAAACAACATTCCGTAATGGAGATATTTTATTTATGTATTTATTTATTTATTATTTAGTTTACGGGATAAACCCTTTTACATACAATATTAAAAATACATCAGTAAATTGATAAATTATGAAAATATCTCTACATTTGAATAATATCACCAGTTCGCATCTTAATATATAATAAATAGACAAATCTATTTCAATAGTTCATTTTAACATTAATAACCACCGTACTGGTTATTTGCCTTTGGTTGCCCGATTATTTTCGAATACAATCACTCAAAGATAAGAATTCGCCGCCCAACAGCTGCTTCGAACTCACTGACCGATAGTTCGAAGTTAACGATCTCCCCAAGGGTATTTTAATTTTTTTATGATTTTTTTTTGGGAATATTTGTCGCGAAGATTTAACACTCTAACCGAAATTACATTTTATGCGAGAGCATTTTTTTGCAGCAAGTGGATTGTCATCTCTCGGAAATAGAATCCTCTTGCATCAAATTACTTCTCCCCTTGACGGATCTGCCTGTCCGCTTTTCTCCGGCGCGCGCCTGACTCGCCGCTCGCGTTTCTGCATTCAGCCATTCAGACCTTTTGCCTCATTTGTCACATCGGAACGTCGCTCTCGCAATCGAATTCCTGGCATCGTTCTGGCAACGCTTGATTTAAATAAACCTACAAGCGCGATTCCTCAAGCTACTGTAACGCAAACACTCCTAGTTGTTGATGACTCTTTAATGAATCCAATACTTATCTCGGATAGGGACTTTACGAGATTTTTCATTGGTATTTGAATGATTGATGATTTTTTTTCGGAATATTTATCGCGAAGACTTAGCACTTAGCACTTTAAATGAAATCCATTTTACGCAATGGAATCCTTTTGCGTCAAATGGATTTTATATAGTGTGCATTTTATTCGTCACCCGACGAAGATTCAATAATCGATTTTCCGTCGAACTGTAAAATGTGGAAATGATTTGTCGGTTGGCGCAGGAGTTGGTAAAGTATGGATAGTCGAGGAAGCCGGTTCGTAGAAGAACGGGAGTGAGGAAACGGTAGCGCGATCCTTGACGCCCCGACCCCCGCGGCACGTACGAGTCGTCCTCACCGCCACTACCGTGTTGCGTGCTATCCTCGAGCGTGCGTACTACGTACCTACCTTCGAACCCATCGAAACCCATATAAAGACCGGCAGGTACAACGAGCTAGAGCTCGGAGCGCCCACGCCTTCGCGGGATACACTGGCGAGCAACTCACCGCCCTCACTTCGTTAATTTTTGAAGTCTCATACCGAGGGTGAGGAAAAGATATGAAAATTTAATTTTTCGATTTAGTTTTCTTTTAAGTTTTTTCGGGATTTCACCACCGCGTAGAGGAGAGGCAAAATGGCACAGTGGGGCAAAACGGGATTACGAGACAAAAAGCAATTTTCCAATAACTTCTGGATGGTGGCGAAGGTGGTACATGGGGCAAAACGGGTTTGAAAATCCGGATGTATCGTTGGGACAAAATGGGACATCCAAAAATTATTGGAAAATTAAGTTGAGCCCTCACTGTCCCGTTTTGCCCCGCTCTCCCCTAAGGATGCACTGGGAAAATATATAGTTATTTCTACTTTACGTACTAATTCCCTAAAGGAACATTTATATATATAGTTTCACTTGAAATATATTTAATTGGTCAAACTGTGACTATTATCATTTGAGATTATTGATCCAACTAGGATAAGTCAGGGTGATATGGACGCGCGTAATATCTTTTAACGTCACAAACGAAAAGCGCTGCCGTTTGCACACTTTTTAAATATATTAAGTAATATATATAATTATAATATATATTAAGACATGTTTTGTGCCTTCCCTTTATGCTTCTCCAGGCCTAATCGACTACTATTATTACTCTGACCAAATCACCCGTAGTGTCCACCTGACATCGCCGAACGCAAATACTTATTTACAGAACTGAATGAAATCACGCCTCGAAGTCATCGAAAGTTGAGTGAATTACTTCAGTTCGATGTTTCCAGAGTTCGCTACGCCCAAAATTTAAAGGTTTTTTTAAACGTTGAAGCTCCAATCTTCATAGCTTAAAAAATGATGACCACATCACCCCGACTGACCCCATAAAATATATAAGTTCCCTCGGGGGATTATATTTCATAGTGAAAAGTTCCTATGGTCGCTCCAACTATGTATTTTTTTCTCGGTGTCGTAATAATAATATTCCTCGGTGTAAGGACGAGAAAAATGAATCCAAAATAGAAACATTACTCGGAACGTGGGACGCCCGAGGGTACGTACGCTCGGTTCCCGAGCGGGGTAATATGCGCGCGTACACCTGGAATACGCATACCTCGCTCGGCATCAGAGCGGAACTCTGGCCGCGGTACCGGGCCGGTAGCACCGGTGTGAGTGCGCCCGTCCGCGTTGGTACATCGACCGGCTCGTCGGAGCCGTTCGCCGTACCCTGCAGGATGATGCATACCCCGCCCTGGCATGTTCCACGCTCACTCACACCGACCGCCCTCTCTCCACCACCGATGCGTTTCCGTGCGTGGGTAAGTTACACGCGATCAGTGCACGCACGGCTCCGCGAGGTTGTATGCGCGTACTTAGCATAAGTCTCGCACCCGAGGCACTCTCTCATCGTATTTCATGCACGCCGCGTACAACCGCGCCGTGTGTTTCCCTCCCTTTCCATACCCTCGTCCACGCGCGAACCTCCTTGCCGCGGAGCGTACCGAGTGTACGCGTAAATACCGCTTTGGAAGAGTGAAGCTGACCGGTTGAGTACAATGTCTGCTGGGAAGTTTGCGGCGGAAACTAAAGAATCGTCATCAGCTTCACCGTCTCGGCTCAACGCGGTACGCGAGCAAACTTACTTGCTGCAATGCGTACCGAGTATACGCGTAAATACCGTTTTGGAAAAGTGAAGCTGACCGGCTGAGTACAATGTTTGCTGGAAAGTCTCCGGCGGAAAGCAATAAATCGTCGTCAGCTTCACCATCCTGAGTTCAACGCGGTACGCGAGCGAACCTCATTACAATAAAGCGTACCGAGTATACGCGTAAATACCGCGATCGAAGAGTGAAGCTGACCGGCTGAGTACAATGTCTGCTGGGAAGTCTCCGGCGGAAACTGAAGAATCGTCATCAGCTTCACCGTCTCGGTTCAACGCGGTACGTGAGCGAACTTACTTGCTGCAATGCGTATCGAGTATACGCGTAAATACCGCGATCGAAGAATGAAGCTGACCGGCTGAGTACAATATCTGCTGGGAAGTCTCCGGCGGAAACTGAAGAATCGTCGTCAGCTTCACCGTCTCGGCTCAACGCGATACGCGAGCAAACTTACTTGCTGCAATGCGTACCGAGTATACGCGTAAATAGCGCGATGGAAAAGTGAAGCTGACCGGCTGAGTACAATGTCTGCTGGGAAGTCTCCGGCAGAAATTGAAGAATCGTCATCAACTTCACCGTCTCGGTCCTGTGCGATTCACGAGTATACGCGTAATTACGGTGTTGGAAGAGTGAAGCTGACTGGCTGAGTATAATGTCTGCGGAAAGTCTCCGGCGGAAAGTAAGAAATCGTCGTCAGCTTCACCATCCTGAGTTCAACGCGGTACGCGAGTGAACCTTCTTACAATAAAGCGTACCGAGTATACGCGTAAATACCACCTTGGAAGAGTGAAGCTGACCGGCTGAGTACAAAGTCTGTTGGAAAGTCTCCAACGGAATCTAAAGAATTGTCATCAACTTCACCGTCTTGGTTCAACGCGGTACACGAGCGAACTTACTTGCTGTAATGCATACCGAGTATACGCGTAAATACCTTTTTGGAAAAGTGAAGCTGACCGGCTGAGTACAATGTCTGCTGCAAAGTCTCCGGCGGAAAGTAAGAAACATCTTCAGCTTCACCATACTGGATTCAACGCCGTCCGCGAGCGAACCTCCTTACAATAAAACGTACCGAGCATACGCGTAAATACCGCTTTGGAAGAGTGAAGCTGACCGGCTGAGTACAAAGTCTGTTGGAAAGTCTCCAACGGAATCTAAAGAATCGTCGTCAGCTTCACCGTTTGGGTTTAACGCAGTACGCGAGTGAACCTCCCTGCTGGAAAAAGTACCGAGTATATGCGTAAATCCCGCTTTGGAAGAGTGAAGATGCCCGGCTGAGTACAAAGTCTGTTGGATAGTTTCAGGCGGAAAGTAAGAAACCAACGTCAGCTTCACTATCCTGGCCCAACGCCGTACCGGAGCTGGCATGATACTTGTGCACAGTTACACCTACTTTTTGTTGTACAGCACACGCGTATCGAGTACTCACGTGGATAAGAAAAGATCGGTCCAATCACTAACGCACGGTAAAGGAGGCTCTGTGAATTTAACAAACATTTCTCGTTCGCTAAGTACAATCCTCCTTACCCTTCAACTATACTTCGGTGTACGCAATTTTTTTTTTTTACCGTACAGGCTTGTTCGCCTTCGCGACTTCGTGCTTATCTCACATTTTTCTTTCCTCTCACTCCGCTCACGCCCTTTGTAACTTATCGTCAGAAATGACTTATCGCCCGATGCCTCCTTCGCCAGCACGGCAACGTAATAACCTAAATTAAGTTCGTCCGTGAGCATGATGCACCCGACTCTCGGGCGCGAGTGCCCGGCCTTTGCGCGAATCATTTTCTCCCTATCTCATATCTCACGTGGCTCCTTTGGGAATGAAATTCTACTGCGCGTGGTCTTACTTTCGCCGATCGTGCGATATTCACGATTATCAAGGAACATATTTTTTTATTTTATTTTTTTCATCGCTCAATTGTATGTTAATGTGTACCGTCCCAGGCCTGAATGATCATGCATGATTCATTTTTAATCCCCGTACGAAAATATCTCATCGTTTGTAAACCGCGTTTATTCCACCCTCGCTTTACCTTCAACTTTCTAACAGTAGTAATCCAGAAATGGAGCCTTTGTAACCAGCGACCTTATCAGCGTAATTCATTCTCCCTCATTATGCGGCTCGTAACTTCGCGCGCATACACGCGAGATCCAACGAATACCGCGGGATTAAGCGTATTATCCCGTCGGACTTTCGTCCTCGTTTCCACTTTGGCGCTTCATCTCCCGACTGTAACACCGGCGCTTTCGCGGAAGTCGCACACGAGCCCCGGTGTGACTGCGAGCTAATCCGATGAAACTTCCACGTGTGACGTATTCGACATTTACCGCCTGCATCTGCGCATGCGCGGTACGGCCCGCGCGGATCGCCGATATTGGAATAGCCGAGGATTTACCGGCCGTTCGGCCGAGTGACGACGCGTTTCGCCGCATCCACACTCTGATGGACCTCAAAGTCCCGTCTCGCCGCGGCGAAGATTACACTTCTCGCACTTCGGCGAACGAGCCACCGCGCATACATCCTTGTACACGCGATACCCGCCTCGAAACCTAGCACTATCCGCTATCTACTTCACAACCAATTCCCATCGCCTGCGCCGCTTCCAACCGAGACGAAAGCGATATTTCAACCCGCTCGTATCGCCCGAGTTATAAACTCCTCTCCATAGCCGCGGCTTCGTTTCGCGTCCTCTTCAGCGTATAAATATGTGCGGTGTGTTACGCGCGCGTCGATGGGTGCGCGCGCTTGGGGAACTTCGATTCGTGGGTGTAAGGTGTCTACATCCACCGCGACACAGTCCGCGACGGGGAGTGACGAAGCCGAAGTGAGAGATACGCAGTCTCGAATGAAAATAAATCAGAAAGCCGAGGTCGTTAAAGGCGGGAATCTTCGCCGCGGGAAAAGTACTTTCATCGTTGTGAGCCACTTGGGATTATCGGACGTAAGGAGGAGAGAGGAACAAGATGTGGGGAGAGAAATGCAATGGACAGATACTTTGTGAGTCTTATCGGGACTTCACACGTCGTCCGGGGTTATCGAGGACCGGGGCATAGAAGTTAGCAACGTTGCTCCAACGACATTATTGACGGCTGTCATGTTTCGCAGAAAGTTGCTTTCCATGCGAGCCGATAATATAATGTAATGTCATATATTAATATAATAATAAAAATATAATTATAATATTTAAAATTAAATGTATATAATAATAATCATATATAATATAATGGAATAATATTTTTTAAAATTGTTTCGCCGGAAAATAAAGTATTTGAGGAAGGTGACATCTGGCAATGATACTGTTGAAGCAGCGTTGCTAACTTCCATGTTATTCGAGGACCTTCGTTTTACATTATACAATGCATAGGAGTGGCCCAGTGGGAGCGGGACACTGGGCCGGCTTTGGCGCGGCTCCGGCCGGTGTTCGGCCGACGTCCGCCGGCAGTTATGTCATTCCCATCAGGGTAGTTTCTACAGCGATTGCGACCCCGCGCGCTGTACGCACCCTCCAGGAGGACATTGCACGGGTTGCATTAACGACGGTGCAGTAAAAAAGTTGAGCCGAGACTGATAAACGACTGTCCGGAAAACGTCCCGGATAAAATACGATCGGGGAGAAATGACCGGCGCGCTGACTTAATTTGGGTCGTTAGAAGGTTCGTCCTTCGCGCATGTATAGGCGTCCTCCTCCCTTCTCTCCGCTTTGACGATCCTACCTTCCTCTCCCTCGAGCGATAAGTCATTTTAACGATAAGCCGCGCACACGGAGAAACATTCGAGGACACATAGCGCGTACAATTTATGTGAATGCTAATTCTCGCGTCAGGTCGGTGGTCTCGTGATGCGAGGTTTCAATGGAAAAATTGACAAATGTTGTATTTTTTTTAGACTGGCGAAATGCGATTGGATAGAAAAAGGTTCCTTCATGCGAGGTTTGAATGGAAAAATTGACAAATGTTGTATTTTTTATTTTTTTTGCACTGACGAAATGCGATTGGATAGAAAAAGGTCCGTGTAAAAATTAGCGTGGCGATCAAATTTGTTATCGTGGAGTGTTGCGGCGAAGAAAACGGCGGCGCCAAAGGATCGAAAGTCAGGGACTTTTGGGCTGTGAGCGAGGAGAACCTAAAAGGAACAAAAAATGAAGAAGGAAGGAAGGTACAGAGTGCCCAATGAACGAGGAGGGTTGGGGCATGGGACTAAAATGCTGCTCCGGCCCCCGAGGCGCAAGAATAAATCGCCACGGACAGACAGCATGTTCGACTAATTACAGATCCCTGATTACCGCATGCGCGCGAGCGCTCACGGTGGGCGCGACTCTTCGCTCCGGCGAATAAAGAAAAAATAATATTAATAAACGCTAATATCGCGTCCGGGCGATCTCCCCCGCAGGCCAAAACGGTGTTTATTAATTTATCGGCTGGGATCCGATAGCGCGGGCCGAATGGCTCCGCTTTTGACTTCTCTCTTCGGTACCTGCTGTTGGGTCAGATCCTGGGATGGCCAGGAAGCGGACGTTTATGGTCGGTCGCATCTGTACTGTGATTTCAGTACCATACCTTGAGAATCGCGGTAGCTAAAAACCTCGAGCGATCTCGCACTAATTGATCACTATAAGTTACCATTTTTTACTTCTCTCTTTCAGACCCAGCGTTGAGTCAGAAGGATCCCAAGGTGGTCAGAAAACTGACGTTTATAGCCGGATGCATCTGTAGTATAATTTCAGCACTGTACCTTAAGTATCGCAGTAGCTAAAACCCTTGCGTAATGTCGCACTAATCGATCTCGAAAGGTTACCATTGTTGACTTCTCTGTTTCGTACCGACTGTTGAGTCAGACGGATCCTGAGATGGCCGAGAAGCGGACGTTTATAGCCGGACGCATCTGTACTATGATTTCAGTACCATACCTTAAGGATCGCGGTAGGCAAAACCTCAGGCGATCTCGCACTAATCAATCCCTACAAGATACCATTTTTTACTTTTCTCTTTCCTACCTGCCGTTAGGTCAGAAGGATCTCGAGATGATCAGAAAGCCAACGTTTATAGCCGGCCGCCTCAGTAGTCTGATTTCAGCATCGTACCTTAAGTATCGAGGTAGCTGAAACCTCGAGCGTTCTTGCACTAATCAACCCCTAAAAGTTATCATTTTTGACTTCTCTCTTTCCTACCTGCCGTTAGGTCAGAAGGATCCCGTGATAGCAAACAAGCGGACGTTTATAGGCGGATGCATCTGTTCTGTGATTTCGATACCGTGTCTTAAGTATCGCGGCAGCTAAGACCTCGGGCGATCTCGCACTAATCAATCCCTACAAGTTACCATTTTTGACTTCTCTCTTTCCTACCCGCCGTTAGGTCAGAAGGATCTCGAGATGGCCAGGAAGCCAACGTTTATAGCCAGACGCATCTGTTCTATGATTTCAGCACCGAACCTCATCTATCGCCGTAGGTAAAACCTCGGGCGATCTCGCACTAATCAATCCCTACAAGTTACCATTTTCGACTTCTCTCTTTCCTACCTGTCGTTAGGTCAGAAGGATCTCGAGATGGCCAGGAAGCCAACGTTTATAGTCGAACGCATCTGTACTATGATTTCAGCACCGTACCTTAGGTATCGCGGTAGCGAAAACCTGGAGCGATCTCGCACTAATCGATCACTACAAGTTACCATATATAATAAGACTATAACCGATGCATTAATATAAATCACATAGATCAGGGTCCACGATTCCGATGGCAGTGTCTAATGGCGTCACGAAATAAATTGCATTCACATAGCCGGTTGATAAGCGGCGACGGTATTCAACAGTGTGACGCGGTCTATAAAACCGTTTGGTAATCGATCTCCCGGCTAAATCGAATGGGCGGCGGCGATAGATTGAGGATTATTAGACATGTGAGATGTGTTTAAGTTTCCACGTCCCACCGGAGTGAGGCGTGCTGGCGAAGTCGAACGATGACTTCCGCGTGGGATCCCGCACGGGACACGAAGAAGAGGAAGAAGATGAAGAAGTCGCCCGAGGCCCCACAGGACGGACACGCCAACACCTGAGTCTCGCAAGAGCGTATCCACACTCGGGACCAGATTTATTCGCGACATTAGATTCAACCAGGGTCAACGCTTCTCCACAATCCCTAATGAAGTTCAGCCAAACCAGCATTGGCTGCAACGCGTCGCGGGACAACGTCTTTGCCGATAATTGGTACACCCTCGTGACGTGGTATCGCTGATGAGGGATGGTCGTTTTCTGCTGCGTGGAAGTAGCCAATGATGTACCGTATCGTAGGTGAAATAACGTTGCATGGTGGCCGTTTTTTCCCCGGAAAAAAATTCCCTGACTTTTCCCTGACTTTTCACTGACTTTTCACTGACGAATTAAACATTTTCCCTGACCAAACTTCTAATGACTTCTATTTTTTTAAATTAACAATACAAATGAAAATGCCTAATTATTGTATTAATGTTTAATTATATTTTTTTTAATCTTCCTAATTTTTTAAGCCTCCCTTTAATGTCCTTTTTATTTATTTATAGACGATTCGGGAATTGGTCAAGGAATTTACTTTTTCCCTGACCAATTTTGGAATACCCTGACTTGTCCCTGATTCCCTAACCACGATTCTTTTTCCCTGACTTTTCCCGGTTTTCCCTGACCGCGACCACCATACGTTGAAATCATAATTATGAAGTGTAAGCTTTTCCCACGGATTCCTGCGCGCTGGTAAAAGCAGTTTCGGGGTGGACGGTAAACGCGTATGGGCATAAATCTACAAACATTATATATGTCTGTGTTAAGATACAAGCTGAATAATATCAGTCCGATCGATAAACGCAGAGACGGAATCGACATTAGATTCAACTAGAGTCAACGCTTTTCCACAATCCCTAATGAAGTTCAGCCAAACCAGCGTTGGCTGCTCCGCGTCGCGGGACAATGTCTTTGCCGATAATTGGTACACCCTCGTCACGTGATATCGTTGATGAGGGATGGTCGTTTTTGCTGCATGGAAGTCGCCAATGATGTACCGTATCGTAGGTGAAATAACGTTGAAATCATAATTATGAAGTGTAAGCTTTTCCCACGGATTCCTGCGCGCTGGTAAAAGCAGTTTCAGGGTGGACGGTAAACGCGCATAGGCATAAATCTATGAACATTATATATGTCTGTGTTAAGATACAAGCTGAATAGTATCAGTCCGATCGATAAACGCAGAGACGGAATCGAGGAGCGTTGTGTACCCGAGGCAAAAGTAATAGCCGCATTTAATAGCAGGTGTAACAAATCGTGGACAACAAATTCCTTACGGCCTATGTAAATCGCTCTATAAATCGGTGCCTGTATACTGTTTAGCCAATTAGCGAGAAGCTTGGCAATGGTACGCGTCTTGTCTACCGACAACCGCGTGCCCGACATCAGTGCGTCTGGTTTCTCCCGATCTCGTTCGACGAACGTTCCACTGCCTAACGAAGAGCGTGCCGGGTATACCGAGCACGTACCGCGTTACACTGCTCGATACGTGAATCACCTGACGTTTCTATCTAACACGACGATTGAAACGAAAAGAATAAATTAAGTGCATCAATTTTTGTTTCAATGTTTTTTTGTGGAAATAAAACGCGAGCGGCAAGTGAACGTGTTATACATGTGATATATTATCGGGCGTCAATGTGGTATGCAAATTGATGGGCCGACGTCTAAACGGAAGTTCCATTAGCGCGCGGAGAGAGAAGCGCCGATAAATATTGGCAACGCCGAGGCGAGTCTCCGGGGCTTCGTTGTATCGCTCTATGTGTAAGAGCATTCATATGCAAAATATTGTATTTCATCGAATTTTAATCCCGTCAAAGCCGATCAGTTATCCGAACGATCGCGGTGGAGCTATTCCAGCAGCGTCGATGGACCACCTCAGCCAAATCCGCACCGTGGGATTTGCAAGTCTGATCCGTCAAAACAGAAACGAAAGTCCTCGGGGAAGACTTAGAGAATCAAAGGTGAGGTTGTTTGGTCTCTCACGAATGTACCGAGACACAGAGTGTGTAGTCTCGAGTGTGGAGTTCTCGAGGAACCGGTATACCGGGCTCTCGAGAGCTCGATGACGAATCTAGGCGTGTTCGGAGAGTCGATTACGACTTTACGAGCCAACTGGCAAGACGGGACGATCCTCCGATATAACGACTTCGATCCGGTCGCGCAAGCGCAAGCACGAGCATCGATCAGCCACTCGAGAGGACAGCGCGAGTCATTCATAAAAAGATTATACCCGCGAGTGAAGCGCGGCGAGACAACGTCGCGTTTGCACTTACAAGTGCTTCTTCTAATTTGGCAGCCGACCGAATTACTCCGGAATCAAGGTCTTCGTTGCTACGAAACGAGCTCGCAAGAAGACGACCAATTCGCAGCTTGATTCGCGGAATTCGCTAATGCAGTCCTTTCGGACGGTCCGCCAAGTTCTCGTACGGAAAACCCCGTCGAGCCTTGATGCCGGCGCTCCTTACCGGATTCTGCTAATGCAGCCCTTTTGGACGGTCCGCCAAGTTCTCATACGGAAAACTCCTGTCGTACCTTGACGCAAGCGCCCTTTACCAGAATTCGATAAAGCAGCCCTTTCTCGGATGGTCTGCCAAGTTCTCGTACGGAAAACTCACGCTGAGCCTTGACGCGCGCGCTCCTTACCGGAATTCGCTAATGCAGCCCTCTTTCGGACGGTCCGCCAAGTTCTCGTACGGAAAACTCCCATTGAGCCTTGACGCGAGCGCTCCTTACTGGAATTCACTAATGCAACCCTCTCGGACGGTCCGCCAAGTTCTCGCACGGAAAACTGACGTTCAGCCTTGGCGCGAGCGCTCCTTACTGGAATTCGCTAATGCAGCCCTCTCTCGGACGATCCGCCAAGTTCTCGCACGGAAAACTCCCGCTAAGCCTTGACGGGAGCGCTCCTTGTTGGAATTCGCTAATGCAGCCCTTTCGGACGGTCCGCCAAGTTCTCAAACGGAAAACTCCCGCTGAGCCTTGACGCGAGAGCTCCTTACCGGAATTCGCTAATGCAGCCCTCTCTCGGATGGTCCGCCAAGTTCTCGTACGGAAAACTCCCATCGCACCTTGACGCGAGCGCTCCTTACTGGAATTCACTAATGCAGCCCTCTCGGACGATCCGCCAGGTTCTCGAATGGAAAACTGACGGTCCGCCAAGTTGTGGCATGGAAAATTCCCATCGTACATTGACGGAAGCACTTCTTACCTACACTCACAAGAGTCGTCCCTCTTTGGACAGTCGATGGTCAACGAAGTGGTTGCACATCTCGTCCCCGGCGCACCGGCACTTACGACCTAGCACGTGTACACTCGCACGTCCCGTGCCATATTTTCTCGCCTGGCAGGCGTGAAAGAGGACGAGCGGCGACCGATAAGAAAATCAATCGTGTTTGCCGCGAATCATCGTAAATTGGCGTTAACCGACAGATTGACGCGGCCCGGGCGAAGTTCCCTCTCGCCTCTCGAACTCTCGGTCAGTCGTTCGGTGGTTGCAACGCGGCGGAGCATAAAAATGTCAGCAACGGCCACCGCCGTAGCATCGGCTACGAGTGTTCCGCTGCTTTTGGACATCGCGTATACGCGCATACTCGAATAACGAGCCACATCCTGAGGGGAGTCTCTTTCGAGAGAAAGATAACGGAACAAAAAAAGAAAAAATGAAATACCAAAGACCGAGGCTACGTCTGCTGGAGGTCCCTGGGAAGGACATGCAAAGAATAGAAGGGTTATGGTTACTGCCCGCAAGCGCGAGAGGCATAAAAGAAGTCCGACGAGATTCAGCGGTACATTCCAAAGTTGGACGCAGAATTCCAAAGACGTTTTCGCGAAGTCCTGTCCTCCGGTCATGATCTCCTCGATCTCACATTGCAATCCCACTTTCGGGGTTTCTTCTAGGAAATACCCTGGTACCTTTATTTCGGGAACCGCCGTATTCGGTGCATCCTTCCCAGCGTGCTCCCTTGTATCGCGGAGCAGATCGGTACACGGAACACTTTCGCTGCTCAACCGAGAGAATTAAACATATCGCCGCGAAGGATACCGGCACAGACATTACGGCCAAGGTCTATTGAGCTATAAAACATTTTCTAATTTATTTCACGAGCCCGCAGTAACTACGCCAGTAGGATTCGGTCCTCCTCCTTCTATATGCTTCTCCGCTTCTTTTATTCCTGCTCGTCTCGTCTCTCGCAGCTTCCACATCGCACGGTTATCTGTCTACCTACCGCCGATGAGAGAGCTCATCGCATTATCCCGGATAATTCCCGCTGCCAACGAGAGGGCCACCCCACGAAACTCTCGCAGTACTGCGGGCTCTGTGAGCGCGTCTTCTTACACGCGTAAATCAAATCGACTCGTGCGTACGTCGCAAGGCTTAGCATGAAATTTACTGCCGTGTCGGTGCGCCTGCACACACTCAGGGAGGCGCAGCGATTGCCGCTGCTACCCCGTCGAAACCGAATTCTTCGCCTCCCGAGAACTTCAAATGGCGAACGGTGCCGTGCAACGTAACAAGTGTTTGCCCGTGCGCGCGATACACTGTCGGCTGTGCGTCACGAGTGTTATGGCGCGCGCATGCGCGGATCCCGCGAATCTCTGCCAGAGATCTCTACCAACGGGATCATTACGTTTATCCATAATGGTGGAGTGCGATTCTGATGCAAATACGAACACACTTCCTTACACTCATTATACGCGAATTTCAGATTTTGCGATATAAGCACTTATATCGTGGAACGAGCATGAATGGATAAGCGCACGGATAAAAGGGTTTATTTATTATTTAGTTACACAGTAAAAAAAGTTTTTACGCTTTACAACAACTTGTCGTCAGCAAACGCATACAATTTCTTATTTGTTAATTTTCTAGTTTTAGAAACAAAAGTATACAAACTAAAATTGTGAATGACATGGGCAATACAAACGACAGGTTCGTATATTGAAATAAGTGACAAACGAGTTTGTCATTTATTTAACAAAATTATTTTTACGAATTTATGTTTACTGTGTAATGTTAACAAATCTCTTGTTGAACGTCGCGAAACAAAAATTCACTTATCGTTAACAGATTTAGTCGAGCCAGATAAGATTCAAATGACCCAAAACAAAACTGTTAAACACAAATTTATTTATTAACTTTGCTCAACTAAAGTTTGTTAACAATAAAGGCATATTTCGCCGTATTGAACAAGAGATTTCCCAGTGCACCGAGCAGCATCGCCTCCGAGTCGTTCCTCTCGGGAGATCCGCAAATACGAAACGCGCAGCTTCGCAAACATTTACTCAAAGTATAACAATAGACCCAGCACGATTCACGACGCGTATTACGGTACCTTTGTGCTCCGCCGTGCGTGACTTCGAGTGCGCGGAGGCAGAAAGTCTGTCCTCGCGACTGCGAGCGTTCCAAATAATAATTCATCGGACCGATTGATTGAGTCACCATCGTCGAAAAAGTCGCGCCGAGTGGAATTGATTAAGTGCGCACGGGGTAAAATCTCAATTCCGCGGAGCTGCGGAACGCGGCGAGATCGCAACGAACAGGGAACAAGATATAATGGCACGGTAGTGTATTATAACGGATCGCCGGGGGAAAGCGAGGAGCGCGGTACAACAGTGTACCCGAGAGAATAATGCGAGGAGAGCCTCGCGAAGTCGCCGGGTAGCGAAAAAATAGCGAACAAATATGGGCACGGTTGTTTCTATGTGCGCTTCCCATTAACGGCACCCACGCATGGCTACGCCGAGCGGGCTGCCGTACGTATCCCGGGTGCGTAACAAACGCGCGGCCCGGAGACCGCGAACGGCGAAGCACACTGTATCGCGCGAGGGCCCGCCCGCGAGATGAAACGAACGACACGGGACGCGAATGCTCACGTAGGATTCTTAATGGTCCACGGGATTGAATTTATCTACGCCGCACGTAATGCGCCGCAACGAGCGAATTGATTCACGAATCTTAACGAAGGCAATTTCTCTACGGCCGATATGTGATGAGACGTGACGGGCTCTTCATTTTCCGCTGTTTCGTTATCCTTTTGTTCCGAGGTTCTCATTAAAAAAATTGAGAAAATTTGAGCACTTGATCGATGTGTTACTATGACTTATGCGGAGTGAATTGATTCACGAATCCTCCTTAGCGGGAGCACGATGATAAATTACAGACAGGGCCAGCGTTAGGCCGGGGTGGATTTCGATCCTAAATCAGTCTCGTATGCTGTATTCTGGAGATTATGGTTTCTATAGCTTATGAAAGTGGATTTTGGACATCCTAAGTTCCGTGTAGCAAATTGGAGTGGATTCCAAACCTAACTCACTCCCATACGCTATATTCTTGTGATTTCGGATTTCATAGCATACAGCAGTGGATTTCGAAAATCCCAAACAGCATATCGGAGTGGATTTTCATCCTAAATCACTCCCATATGCTATATTCTAGAGATAATGGTTTCTATAGCTTATGGAAGTGGATTCCGATTAAAAATCACTCCCATACACTATATTCTCCAGATTTCGGTTTTCATAGCATATGGAAGTGAATTTCGAAAATCCTAAATCACTCCCATACGCTATATTTTCAAGATTCCGGTTTCATATGGAAATAGATTTCGTAAATCGTAAGTCCCATGCATAACCCAAATATAAATCCTAAGTCCTGTGTGGCATTTATTATTCGTCTATTTGATCGCATCTCATAAAAAAGAGTCGAGTACGAGCTTTTAACCAATACGTTACTGCGAGTAATGTGCACGGCAAGTGAATGTATTCACGAATCTTTCCTAGTCGGGGCGACCCACGGGGCCAGTACCGGCACAGCGTCCGCTACCGTTCGGCCAACGTCGGCCCGCATTCGTGCGTCTCATTTGTTATTCCGTCGCATCGCATAAAAAAATTGAGACAATTCGACCTTTTAATGCTTTATTGTAAGTACAGTCTTGATGAATTATATCGTTGTATTATTCCGCCAATTCGAGGAACATCCGACCGCGTGCTTCAGGATTTTTAGGAGGTCGTTCCGAGCGAGAAAACAGCGCGATGCCAACCTGTTGAATCCTCGAGAGCCGGAATATGGCACGAGTATGTGAACGAAAGTGTCGATTCGGAGTTTTCATGACTCGGTGTCGGGTCGACGAGACGCGCCGGCGAAGATGGGAAACGGAGAGCTCGATGCTGAGTCCCGGGTGGCAGAAACTGCGCTTCGCGAAGAAGGGCAGAACGCAGTACGCGCTGTTAAACTATGAACGAGGCGCACGCTGCATTATACCCCGCCCCTGTCGTTACCGTCCGACGACACCGCGGGAATATATATGTACGTATGCAAATGCGAGTACACAATAATATTGTCGTACAAGCTGGATGCATCCCGCGCGATAAAGATCACAATGCGCCACTCGCACCGAGTACCCCGAGAGAGCGTGCGGTTTAACGCGCGGTACGCACGTCCGCCACGAGGCCCTTCCGCCGCGGGAGGGGAAACAACGAATAGAGGGAGAGCTAAATTATTTTCGAGCTCGAGCTAAATTATTTTCAAACAACACTCGCGAGTCGGCGACTCGCGATTTGCTCGGGCTGGGTCGCTCGCGCGATACCCGGCAAATATATGCAAACAGGGGTGCGCCCTCGCGACAATTTACCTCATCTCACTCGCGGGAGCGTACGCGAGTGCGTTTTGTAATTCACGACCGAAAAGGAAGAAACTGAAACGCCGGGTCGCCGGGCACTCAAAAGTAATTTATTGGGAAGGTGGTTCGCAAATAAATATGTTACGAATGCAGATAAACAATCGTTTGAATCGCATAAATAATTATTTGGATCGAGCAAATAATTATTTGGACCCAGTAAATAATTATTTGAACCTAGTAAATAATTATTTGGACCGAGTAAATAATTATTTGAACCGAGTAAATAATTATTTGAATCTAGTAAATAATTATTT
>JAPYZD010000578.1:0-35610 GCA_030522725.1 Ichneumoninae sp. B BG-2022a
TATGTATATGTATATGTATATGTATATGTATATGTATATGTATATGTATATGTATATGTATATGTATATGTATATGTATATGTATATGTATATGTGCGAACTTCAATTTCTTCGTCTCGACTTTAAGTCTCTCATCTTCGAGGAAAAATGAAGAGAGGAATGATGAGGGGGGAAGGGGGAGGGGAAGAGGAAAAGAATCAAGACACCGTTTGGCGAGGGCGGAAAGGTGGGGGGATGAAAACGGAAGCGTTTTGGGAATTTAACCGTGAAGAAGAGACGAGGCTCTCAGAGCGCACTTCCCTTGCCCGATACGTTTGACGGGATTATATACTTTTGCCGCGGGAACGACGCTACGCCGATCCTTTTTCGTTATGAAACGGGGGGAAGGGGGGGACGACTTGCGTTGACGAGGATCGACCGACCCCTTCGTATACCATCCGCCTCGGGTACCTAACGATTTCCCTTGCTATATCGATTTCCCCTTGGTTTTTCGTGACTGATGCGATAACCATCGATGCCACCCTCGCATCTCATAAGGGAGGGCGGGGCAAAATGGACTGTTTGAACCGACTTTGCGTGGGATGGAAAAAAGAGTCTTGGCTCAAGTGGGGGTTGCACCGGGGTTCCGTTTTGCCCCGCTCTTGTCTACTCTTATGATATACTGCACGCACACTGTCCGGACAAATTAGGCAGGGTGTATCTATATATGTAGGCGTACATCTTGTGGGTGATAATTTATGTGTCCTCGCGTCGATCTGCCAAGGGTGGCAGATGCATTCTGGATAATTGTAGATAATACAACACAAAAGTAAATTCGTGATAATCTGTTACGACAAATTTAATTTTGTGTTTATTTTATTTTTTTTAGATAATTTTCGGTTTAATTGGTGGACCAATTTATGATTTTTTCAGCGATCATTTATGTGCCCTCCCATCGATTTGTAAAGGGCAGTAGTTGCATTCTGGACAATTATAGATAATACAACGCAAAAGTAAATTCGTCGAAATATGTTACAACGAATTTAATTTTGTGTGTTTATCAATTTTTTTGTAATTTTGGGTTTAGTTGATAGGATTGATTTATGATTTTTTGGGTGATCATTTATGTGCTGTCAATGATTTGCAATAGTTGTATATTGGATAATTATAGACAATGCAACATAAAAGTAAATTCGTCGTATTATGTTGCAACGAAATTAATTTTGTTTATTAATTTTATTTTATATTAGATATTTTTTTGATTATTTGGTAGGTTTGCTTTATGATTTTTTGGGTGATAATTTATATGCCCTCCCATCCCGAAATTACATTTGCCAAGAGTGGAAAATGTAATTTCATTATATCTTATGATAAAAAAAATTAAATTCGTGTGTGTGATTATTTTTGTTGTAGATCAATTTCGGAGATGTCTATATACCATCGAAGCTCGAGATCCCAAAACCTCGGGTTCTTCCCGAGTTTTCGAGACTCGCTCACGCTCTGAGCAGCGGTAATATCAGTATACTGGACAGCAAAACAATTTACATACCGAATCTGCACTACGACGGTGCTGGGCCGGACGCGTACTTCTGGGTCGGCACCGGAACCGAGCCCAATTCTCTCGGCACCAAAGTGCCCAACGAGGCCGGAAAGTATGTCATCCATCACCAAACGTCATAACTCCAAAACTTATACATGGCGACCGTTTTTTCTCTAATTTTTTCCTGATTTTTCCCTGACTTTTCACTGACCAATTAAAAATTTTCCTGACCAAACTTTTAACGACTTATAATAAAAAATTAAAAAAATGATGCAAATGAAAATGACTAATTATTATATTAACATCTTTTAATTCCATTTTTTTCAAAATGTTCCCAATTTTTTTTTTTTTTTAAGGCTCCCTTTTATTTAGTTCTTAATTATTTATAGACGGTTCGACGACAATTTACTTTTTCCCTGGCCAATCTTGAAATTCCCTGACTTTTCCCGGTTTTCTTTATTTAAAATGATATATTTATTTTCGTTGAAATTTTGTTGGCTCTCCTTTCTGCATTTTGTGAATTTCAAATCGACAATTATTTTGTGCACAGTCTGAAAAAATTGCGGGGCTATCAGGGCGAGGACATCGAGATCGTGCTGCCCGGTAACCTTACCGTTTACGAGATCGACTGGCTGTCCGTGTGGTGCGTCCAGTTCAAGCACAACTTCGGACACGTAATGATACCCAAAGACCTCGACGTTCCACCGGCCCTCGGCCAGACGAAAATAACCGTGAGTCGAGCGGAGCAATTGCCGTAGAAATTTTTTTCTTTTCAACCATCATACACATTTGTAACATTTAAAAAAAAACATGCTTACTCCTCATAATTCGTGGAAACAGCCACATTGGTGGTACAATCCGGTGAGTAGTTACTTCATCTCTAGTTGCACCTAATTCTCATCAGATTCCAGTCGATCCATCACTTTTTAGCTTTAAAAAAAAAATTATAAAAAAAATATTGCATTGCCCTGTTTATTGATAAATTATTGGCGATCGATCTATCGAATTTCGGGCACGTCGAAGATTTGGGGATTTGACACGTTCAATCGAAAATGTTTTTTTAGACGAGCAGCGCTCCTGTCGCACCGCCGCCGATAAGGCAAGAGCTGAGCAACTGCAAGGAGATGATGGAGGGACGAGTTCAAGTTCAGTGGGAAACTATCGGGGAGGACGTGCAGATTCGTCTGTCCGCCAGGATAAACGAGGATCAGTGGGTGTCTTTCGGTTTGTCGGGTCGCGAGGGCGAGGCGAGAATGTTGGGCGGCGATGTCGTCGTTGTTGCGTACGACAAGAAGAAGAACAAATTCATTGCCGACGATTACTACATGTCGGATTACGCTCAGTGCGACGGTAAGAAAGGAGTCTGTCCGGACGAGCGGGTGGGTGGACGAAACGACGTTGTTCTTCTCAACGGACAGAGGAAGAACGGCGTTACGATTGGTGAGTGCAGATCGGACGAGATCGAATTATAGTTACTACACATTAGGGGAGAGTGCGGCACAGTGTCCCGACATTTTTATTTATTTTTTGGTAATTTATGTGCTCTAAAAAAATTATCATTTATTTATATTTTTAGAAAATAATATAATAATAAATAAATGTATAATAAATTATACATTTATTTTTATTACAATGTAACTAGGGCTTGCGCAGACGCACAGATTGCATGGTTAGTAGTATGTAAAAATCCATTCCATATGGAAAAGACTTTAAAAACTATAAAAGTTATAAAAATCGACATTCCGAAATTATAGCATAC
This sequence comes from Ichneumoninae sp. B BG-2022a, assembly GCA_030522725.1. Classification (NCBI taxonomy): domain Eukaryota; kingdom Metazoa; phylum Arthropoda; class Insecta; order Hymenoptera; family Ichneumonidae; species Ichneumoninae sp. B BG-2022a. The sequence goes on from JAPYZD010000578.1 coordinate 3,279, forward strand.
GGAATAGAATTTCGGAATTCATTCTATACAGTAAAATAGGGACCAACATTTCTTGACCACAAACGTCCACAATTCTCTTCTTGTTAATTTTACAAAAAAAATCTTGCCCATTTTACAAAAATGTCTATCAATTTTACGAAAATGTTTTGTAAAATTTACAAAAACAAAATAATAGTAGACGTTTGTGGACAAAAAAGTTTGTTAAATGTACAAATCTTTTTTTCTGTGTATATTCCATAAAACTGGCGGCGATGGGGTGTCAGTTTCACCGAAAAAGGTGTTAAAGGGGGGGGGGGGGCGAAGATACAAACCAACAAATAAATCCACAATTTTCCAAAATATACATAAGATATAATATATAATATAATTAGATATATATTATATAAAATATTGTACAAGTGTTATATTGTTATATATACAAAAGGAGATATAGGGGCGAGCGGGGCAAAATGGGATAATAAGATACAACGCAATTCTCCAATAACTTTGAAATGGTGGCGATGGTGGTACGTGGGGCAAAACGGTTTTAAAAATCTGGATGTATCGGTAGGACAAAATTGGGCATCCAAAAATTATTGGAAAATTGAGTTTTGCTCTCACAGTCCCGTTTTGCCCCGCTGTGCCCGGTCTCCCCTTGGCGGAATCTTTTAAAAAAATTGCATCCTGTGCCCCACTGTTCCCCAATTTTTAGTTTTTTCCTGCCCCCTTACACTTAAACTAAAATCGATTATTTCAGTGGAGTACCGACGACCATTGAGGACAAACGAACCGGTAAAGGACAAAATGATACCGGACACCGAGACGAGCGTTATCGCGGCTATCGGACCTTTGAATTCTCTCGGTGAGGCAAACTCTCACACGGCCTACGACAAGACGAGCGAGGACATAAGAATCGACTTTACATCGAGAAACGTTCACGAATGCACGAATTCACTGTACGACATACCGGACCGAAACGAGATCGAGGCTTGGCCACAGGCGAAAATCATCGGCGAAAACAAGCTCTACGTCCGGATCGGACCGGCAGGCGGAGACAGGGGATACTCTCGTATCACCGGTGAGCAAATTACAATGAAAAAAAAAATTTCCATGCATTAAAAAAACTAATATTTCTATGTATTAAAAAGACTAATACTGCTATGTATTTAACAAATTAATATTTTGATGTGTTAAATCGCACGGTCGGACGGTAGGAAGGGAAGAACACGCGCGGACTTGGCCAGGTAGAGGCACAAACATTTTATCCCTTCGAATGAAAAATATAACACGAATACATAAGCAATTGAAGAGAGATTGCTAATTAAACAAATAAAAAGTCGCGCACACGAGGCAACGCCCGCGATAAATTCTATGTATTATTATATATAATAATGTTTATATATGTCACATATTATATATAATCACATGTAGTACGAAATTGAAATATTTTCAATCTTTAAAAATCTTACGAAATATTTCTGAAACATAGTCACACAATATTTTGAAATATTTTTTATCTCATGTTTCGCCGAAATATTTCTACGAATGTCTCCGTGTTTATGCGGCTGTGCATATGCAAATTGGACTGGTGATAGGTCTTTCACGTTTCGCTAAAATGTCTAAAAAATATTTCACAAATATTTTGTAATACTTGTAAAATATTTTCAATAATAAAACAAAATTGTTTGAAATCTATAAAAAAATTCTATTATATAAATAGTTCTCTGTAAAAATTCAAAATCTTATAGAATCTGAATGATCCATAGATTATTTATTTTTTGTAATTGAGTATCGATGACAAATTTTCATAATTTTTTTTTTTCTACGAAGGTCAACCAGCTTGGGGAATAGCATGGTACATCAACGATCTTCTCATCCCCGAATTGACCGTCGAGCGAGGTCAGACCTACACGTTCGTGGTCGAGGGTGGCAACGATCCGGCCAACCCGGCGAGATACCATCCCTTCTACATAACAAACAGTCCGGAGGGTGGTTACGGACAGAAAACCGAAAATCAACAAATGGAGCAAAAGGTATTCGCCGGTGTCGGTTACGACTCCGAAGGATTCCCGTATCCGACAGCAGCCGGACGATACTGCGAGTGGGTTCACAAGACCGTCGACATGAGCGCCGACTCCAAGACCTTCGAGAGTTTCTTCGAGACCCTCAGACTCGACTGTGATCAGGGCGAACCTGCCAAGCTCGTATGGACTGTCGCTCAGGACACTCCGGATCTCGTCTACTATCAAGTGCGTTCGAAATTTAATATTTCGGTCCGGCGCTTTCGGGCGAAAGAAAAAAAAACCAATTAAATTTTTTTTTCTCGGTCATAAAAAATTTGATCGAAAAATCCACGATAATTAATTGATGGTAACGGTATTTTAATCATTAAAAAAAATCCTCAGGTCCGAATCTACATAAATTGTAGCTGTTCTATTTTTTTTCAAGTAACAAATGTAAAAGCAAAAATGTCGAAAAATAGAACACGTCCCATAATTTTTTATATCCGGACATAGGAATTTTTTCACACGATCACAGCACCGGTACGAAGTATCGAACCTGTGGGATTTTTTATCAGATTGTTTATCATCGAGAATAATGAATAAATCACGTTTTTTTTGCCCGTCATCTATATTCCCCCCTTTGACCGAGCTAATTAAGGGGTCAATTTTTTATTACGATTTTTTTAAATTCACACACGATTTCAGGCCAAAAAAATATAATTATTTTTCTCCCATAAAAAATTTGATCGAAAAACCCTGATGATTAATTGTTCGCAACGGTATTTCAATCATACAAAAAAAAATGTGAAAATCCAATTATACAAATATTGCAGGAGTTCTATTTTTTTTAAGTAATAAATTCAGAAAACAAAAAACACTAGAAAAATAGAACACCTAAAATTTTTTTAGAGCACCCTTACCAAGTATTGACCCGGGACATCTTTTATGAGATTTTTTATCACCGAGAAAAATAAATAAATTACGTTTTTTTTGCCGGAAATCGAGTTGATTGATGGGTCAATTTTTGATGACTTTTTTATTTGCAGTGTTACGCGCACAACCATCTCGGCTGGAAAATAAACGTCGTCGACGCCGGCTACAGATCGCGAAGAGACGAAGTTAACGGTGTCGAGTCTCTCGTATTGCCGAGCATCGCGACGATCGTCACGATCGCCGGCTTGCACCTGGCGCTTCACAGATGAATCGAGCAAAACCCCGCCTGCCGTTGTATACAACATAATTAATTAGTGCGCGACAAAGTACGACCGCACGCTCTCTACCCGCCACCGAATCCTACACACAGAGACTTAACGAAGATACGACGACGACGACAACGACGATTACTGGCAGTATACCTATATATAAAAACATATATACAAACCTGCCGATTCGACACACGTGTACACATGTAATATGTACATACGAGGTCCAGGTAGGTTGAAGCAAAGCACGGGTCATCCGCCATCGAAATACGAAGGTAAGGAACGCCCACGAGCTCCGACTCAAGACCCAAGAAAATCCGATACAAGGTTGTAAGAAAGTATTTAGAGAAGTAAGATTTAAAGCGAACAAAACAAACAAAAAAACAAGAAGAAAAAAAAACAAGAAACTGTACGCGAGAGATTAGCCAGATATTTTTAAGACCCGTCAGATTCAATATTTCATATTATATATTATACATAGAGTATATACATACATATACATCCGCGCGGATTTTACACGCGCAAGCTCGGGTGTCGTTGAAACACACGCGAGTGTGCGCGCGCAGATCCTGATCACGAATAAGTGAGGCGAGTTTTTGATCCTTGGTAAAAAAAAAAATAACAATAAAAAAAATACCAATGGGTGATGAAAAATATTGTTCGAACTCATTGCATGATTATTCGATTTCGATGTAATCGAATAATGTGATTGAGCAATTTTTTCATCGCCCCGTTGGGATTTTTTTTACATTTTTTTTTAAGGGTGTAAACAGGGAGTCTGAGTCAAATATTATCGAAGAAAGTATACAATTCGTATCGACAATAATAACGTGGGAGATTATACGGAGGGGGTAGAAGCGGGTGATTATTTTATCTGACAATAACGTTGCAGAGATACTGGGACTGGGATAATAATATAATGCTCTATGAAAAAAAAATAAATAACAAAAAAACAGAAAGTATTATAGTACTGATATAATAAAAACGACGTAACGCTGACAATACATCGGGGAGAACGATACATAGGTATAACGCATAAAAACGATATTTCTTTAAAATCGCGATCGGGATTGGGCGAGATAAGATGGAAATTTTATCGACGATGAAAGTAATGACGAAGGTACTTGCGCCCGTGCGCGTTATTTCACCCAAAACCGAGACTGACATAACTGCGATTAGCATAATCAGTCTGAGCTCTACGATAATAATGAAAGGGAGAAAGAAAAAAAGCTAAATAAAAATTACTGAAAAAGAAGTAAAAAAAAAATTAAAATACACGCATGAATATCGTGTACGGCTACGGAGTACCATGTAAATTTTGCACAAATCTAGAGATTGAGTTTCCAACGATATTAATTAGATGATAATTTAATTGAATTAAAAAATAATTATATTAGCGTCGCGTGCGAGAAATTCTCGTGATAAGTGCTGTCTGTTTGACAATAATACGGTTTACGATAGGAAAAAAAAATTGAGAGATCGCGGTTCGACGTGGTGTGTGGATGTGTCTGTGTGTGTGTGTGAGATGATAATCGTACGATTGGAACACAATACGACGGGCGCGATCGACGGTACAATAACCTATCGTATACATAAAAAAACATATACAACACACAAGAAAAAAAATATATATATATATATATGTAAGGTACGAGTACCCACGTTCTATCGTGTACATAAATATACTAGAGTGGACCTTCCTGGAACGGAATGACAGTATAAAATGTGCCTTGGGTGCAGGTATTCGATGTATCTTTAATTGTATTATTTTATTTTTTTTAATATTTTTTTTCCATCTTCATTTTACGAATAATAATTAGGACACCCGCGTGTCCACTCGGACGATTGGAAATACGATAATCGCGTCGGGTCCCTCGAGCATGATCTGAGCGAGTTGATTGTACCGATACGTACGAAAAGGCAAAAAAAAAAGAAAAAAAGTGGCTAAAAATCACGTGTATATTTTTACAAAACTCATCGTTGTTAAACTCTGATAGATTGCCCGAATATTTACACCGATTGACGGGGCTGCAAAAAATGGGAGGGAAAATTTTATAGCTGGTTTTACGAGAGTTCGATGTGTTTACAACTGGTGCGAGTGTGAAGAGTCACGGACTCAAAGTATAAGGAATGTTCGAGCTGTTGTTACGTGGAACGAAAAAAAAAAGAAAAATCTGTTGAGAGTGCCAAAATATCGAATTTCTACAATTCACTATAAACAAAGATTTATAGTAATCTCAATCGTATTTTGGCTCTGACAACATATTTTTTTTTTGAAGGATGAAATGTTGCAGGGAAGGGGGGAGAGGGGCCGACGTAATAGTGCAACCAAGAAATCAGCAAAATACATAATCAGCTTTGAAGCTTGCTAATAAATAAAGCGAGAGTATGCGAGTGCAGAAAAGCGTGGAAGAGAATTTTAGTATTAAACAAATCCCAGTATAATTCCATTTTTAATTAAAAAAAATAACATAGGAATAATAATTCACGAGCATCCAAGATCTGAGTGTCCAGAGGGGTGTCCTCGAAATTTGTTCCGACGTGTCTGGGATACGACGAGGGCTGAACATAAATACCGAAATCGAAAATAACTTGAGATTCAAAAATTAACCGGAGTCGTATCCGAAAAAAAATTCGCCGGTTATTTTTTCGGCTATAATTATCGCGACGCGCAAAAATGCGAATGTGGGCGCGAACGATACGTACATGTTGTTATTATTATTTTCATTATTATTGTCATAAAAAAATTAGATAGGCCTACGTGGTATGCGCCGAAAGAGGAAGAGAAAGGAGGCGCGTTTTCGTTTATTCGTAATTTCGAACTGTCGCTGTATTTGACGCGGGACAATATTATATCATACTCGATATAAAATTCGAGACAATAAGTTGCGTGCCAGGGCCAGCCGACTAAAGTTTGTCTTGATCTTTTTTTTATAAAATATATATATATATATATATATATATATAATTTTTTTTTTTGTGAAATTTTGTCACAAGGACAAACTTTACTCGGTCATAGATATATGTATATCTATACGAGACTCTCTCGTGAGTCTCTCGATATTATATATATATCTATAATCTTATACATAATGTATCACTAGTTACGTAAGCGGATAAATCTCCTACTTCTGTGAACAAGACAATAATTGTACGTCGCGAGACAACCTGAACGAAAAGTCTATGATAGGACTGTTCCTGCCTTCGCGATATATACGCGTATTGATTAATTTATAACGTAGTCCGCAGCTCAATTTCATCATTAATTTTTCCCCTAAAAAAAAATTGCAAATTGTTGCGATAAGTTTTATTTATAAAATTTATCTATCCTTCTCATATAGCATGAAATATTTTGAAATCGTTTTAGAAATATTTTGCACTCTTTCAAATTAAACGCAATATTTAAGACATATATGAAAATATTATTTTGAAATATTCTGTCCAAATATTTCAACGAAACGTTTCTTAAATATTTCATAAAAAATACTTGATCCTTCACCACATCCAAAATAATTCTGAAACATAGTGATAAAATATTTTGAAATATTTTTTATTTCGTGATTCACCGAATATTGGACACGTGATGCAATCTTTCACGTTTCGCCGAAATGTTTAAACAACATTTCTGAACATTTCAATGTAAGATTTATGAGCGGACAAGAAAATATATTCAAAACGTTTTAAAAATATTTCACAAATATTTGATTAATATTGTCACAATATTATCGATATTTTTGAATATTCGTAAAATATTTTCAATGTTTCAAAAAAATTTTTTTGAAACCTTTCAAAAATATTTCCGTGCTATGTGGTCTTTGTCCCATTCCAATGCTCATTTTTCTCCGATCCTCGGCTGCCGCCTGCGTGGTGCAATACGCACATACGGCTCAATTCGATTACGATTAACTCGCAGACATATATATTTTTTAATGTCAATTGTATTAAATCAATACGCGTGGCCTCGTGTTCGCAGGACAGCCCGGGCAATGTTCAGTGTTGCTAGCTTCTTAGAGAAAGTGGAATAATAAGTTTAGACAATAAGAAGAAAAGAAAAACATCTTTTGCTATATCGTATAATAATGTGTAACGCAAAAAAGAAGATAAAAAAATATCCCTCACTCGACGTAGTGTTTGCGGACTAATACGAAAACGCTGCACGCACGGTCCGAATATATTGAGTGTTCGGTGCGTGTATCTTTGGACTATGCAGCGATTCTATATATTTGCATCTTGCTATAATAATTAAAATGTATTCTACACAATGTACATATGTACATCCGACGGATATATCTTACTGAAAGTTAAAGGAAGAAAAAAATAAGAACATAAAAAAAACAAGAATCGCGAAGAATGATTTGAAAGTGAGGAAACGATGAAAGTCATTATACGTAGACAATAAAAATTGAGGGTCGAAGGGAAACGAAACAAAAAAAAAGTTGTTCCTCGCGATTTATATAAGAAAACGATGAAAGTATTTGTGAGGGACTATTGAAGTCCAGCTGATCAACTACGTACTTGTATAAAATGTTTTACCGTAGCAGCTCATACAAATTTCGAAACTACGAAAGTATACAGGAACACGAAGAAAGTGCTAATGCAAGAAAAAAAAACAAACATAAGTTTTGTCAATGTATAATAATAAAAAATAAATAAAAAAAACCCACAAAGGGAGGAAGCTGATCGCTGCTCCGAAAGTTTTATCGTTAGAGATATCTGGACGAACCGTTTAGAAGGCGCTATTGATTTTGTTATATTTTAATTTTTCATCTTTCACGATTGAGTGAAAAAGAAAATAAAAAAAAACAAGGAACGATCAAATCTCCTTCTGCAATTGAAAACGAGGAGAGTTTATAGATGGTAGAGAATTATCACTAATGTATATGTATATCGATTACGAATATTGAACATGCACTGTATATCACTGTTTCGCCGGGAGAGAAAAAAAAGAAGTTGAATGCGAGATTTATTCAGCGATTGAGAAGTGTACGAGCTAGTTAGTTTCGTCCATCGTATGCCTGCTGATATCCGACAGCTACTCGGCCACGTAGAAAAAAAAGAAAGAAAGAAAAAATTAATATACCGCAACTATGAAATATCGTTAGTTCCCAATGAGTAATGAAGCGAATAAAAAAAAGAAGAAACGTATCGAAATCTTGCGAAAGCGAATAATTATAATAACGCGGTATCCTTCGACTAAATATCAAACTCTCACTAAATAGATCCTATTGAACATTGTCAACCATTTCTTTTCAACGTTTGTGTGTTAGAATTATATAAGCGAACGTTTGAAATACCCGATAGCTCTCTCAATAAAGTCAGCAATATCGATCCAATAAAAAAAAGACAATAAGCACTGGAGCTTTGCGATGTTGACAAAACATTTCGCGTTGGGTAAACAAAACATAAAAAACAAGTAATTAATGATACGAAAAAAAGAGAGCTATGCGGTATTGTCGCGAGTTGAAAATAAGTAAATTAAATGGGCGGCGCATCGTACAATTCGTTGATCGAATAATAAAGATATCAAGAGCCAGTAACTGTGTATAATTGGTCAATGAAACGCATCTCGTCTTGGGTCGTTCTCGATATGAATCGCTGAAGAAGCGCGATCGACAAAAAAAAGTTTAAAAAAAAACAAGAAAAAATATCTTAATAATTGTAATAATAACATATCGCTCCCCGTTGCGCTGTCGAATGTCGATCCGGATAGGCTGCAGTTTATATCGTCTACACACATCTGTATACCATCTAATTGGTAAAATGTAAGTAATTAGGAACGGCTGCGCTGAGAGCTGCGAGCGTTTGAGATTCATATCGTTTAACAAAAATAATAATAATAATAAAACAACAACAACAAACAAATTGCGTCGATAGTCGCCCTATCGATAAACCTCCGCACAAAGTCATTTTTATTGATGAGAAACACAACAAGAAAAAAAATAACATGTATTTACGCAAACTTACTTACCTGTAATTGAATAATGTCATCATCTCTTACCTATGTACGTTGTTACGCACGGAGGTCACAAGCGGACCGACGAACGAGGAAAATATCCATTGAACGATATTCACGCTCCAATCGAGTTAATTAGCTGTCTCGTATTGAAGGACTGCTACCGTACCGTCGGCAAAAAAAAATTATCGAATCTGTATAACGTTTTATTTTTTACGACTATGTAATTATTCCTCCATCCTCGACCTTCCTCTTTTTCCCCCGAATAATCGACTCTCGATCCACCAACTTCGACTATACACAATCGTCCTCGTCGTGTTTTAACGGATGTTCAAAGTTTGAAAGTATTAACGATCGTCGATTGGACGTTACGTATAAAAAAAAGAGACGATTGGAAAAACGGAAGCGAGCATTCAAGTAAAATAACGACATAATTCAATACGCATTATGATTATTAATTATTGAACATTGTATCAAATTTTATATTCACTTCGTGTGGTTGACAATAAACTGGTTTTGTAAGGAAGCCATATGAAAAAAGGCTATCCGAGACATCTCTCGGGGTGTTTTTTTTACAACTTATTTTTCACAGTTTTTAACAGAATTATTTTTCAAGTGGTGCCGACGGTCGTCGGCGTTATCATTTTGGATAGCCCCACGGATCTTTCTTCTGATCCATCAGAGATACCGAGGACTCGCAAATTTTGTGGAACACCTCGCGCATCCTCTCCTTCGAGAATACCTTGTAGAGCTTGTACTGCTCTGAGGCAAGAGTGTCGGCCAGCTCGACGCAACCCGCGTGCTCGTTCATCTCGGACATGACGTTCAATAAGAGGAGAGTAATTTTTGGTATGCAAAGGTTGCGCAGTCTTTCGAGTTGGTGCAGCCGCAATGGAAGTTCCGGTGTCGATTCCTCTTCGACGTCGGGATCGGTGATCGCATCGACCAACCAACCTCCGTCCGGAAACAGGAGTACGTTAAAAAGCAATTGTTTCACCGCCTGAAAAAAAGTAATAGATTACTCGTTGCACTTGACTTTTTTTGTAACACATGCACAAAACTTCTCACTGTAATTTATAAATTTCAAGTCTGTAACGCGAGGCGCTTTTCAGGTAGCAAAAAGTGATCTGGCACGAAAAAGTGATTTGAATGTTCGTCCAGATGGTAACTATAAGCTAGAGCGGGACAAAGTACCAAAAAATACTTCAACTACAAAGTACAAAATATCGCGTGCGCTGATCACACTGGTTACTTTTTCGCACGCTTTGTTAACACTTTAGTGATCTTTTCGCCACGCTATAGGCATTAAACGTGGGAATTTTTTCACATTTGTTACAGAAGTAGTCGGCGACACTTGTACGAAAAAGCGGCGTCCCGACGGCAGTTGGGAAGTAAGCAATACCTTCAGCTCGTGCGACCAACTTCACAACCTTCGTCAAAAGACCGCTTTTCCACGTTAGTATCGCAAAATACTATTTTATTTTCATGCGGAACTGACCTTAGTGTGATGTTGCATGGTACACTTCCATCGCTCAAGCTCGGCGTTGTATTGCGCTTTTTTATGGTCGTAAGCAACCTTCTCCGTGAAAGTCGCGTACGACGGCAATTCCTCAAGAGGAGCGGGTTTTCCTTGGTGAAAATGCGAGAACCACTCTTGGAAGCCCTCTTGAGCGTCCAGATAAGCCTTGTAGCAAAGATACTCACGAATCGCCGAAGTCGCCTTTTTCGATAGATCGTTGGTCATGAGGAGAGTAGCCAGAGTCTCTTCCATAGAAGGATGCTCGGCCATTACCGTTTCGATCGAATCTGCTGGGATCTACGGTAAAAAAATGTACACCCTAACGATTAATCGCATTCGCCGTTTAATGTGAACTTTTTATTCTTATTTTAGACGATCGTACCTTGTTGAAAGCTTTGCGAGCAGCGTCGACCTTCTCACATGTGAGAAAGTATCTTATAAGCGCATTTCCCTGCCAGAGGGCTTCCTCGCGCTGACTCTGGTAGAACGTCACCCAGTCGAGTGCGTCGATTTTTTCCATGTCGGAGTCCGTAATTTTTCCGGTAAGATCGTACTTCGGCTCGAGCCCGATGTTCTTCTGTCTGATATTCTCGACCACGAGTTTGGTTATCGCCTCGACGTTAAGATTGGCGTCCTCCGCCGCGGCGAGACAACGCTTCCGCTCCTCGTACTCCTTCACGCCCTCGAGATATTGAGCAAAATTGAAGACCTGATCTTCCTGCGGCAACGTCGCCGTGTAAAATGCCACCAGCGTCGGATCGCCGATTTCGATGAGCACGCGAACGTAAGCCAATAAGACTTTGTCGCCGATCTTGTCGTTGTCGTCCTTGCCGATTTGACGAAGAAACAAAATCAAGTGGGCCAGAAAACGCAGAAATTGCGAATCGCAACTGCCGGAGTCGAGCCACGTCTCTATCTGCTTCATGAGTATCGGCACTTGATCGAGAATCAAATATTTTTGTATCAAGTGATCGGGTTTGCTGGCTTGCGAGCGAATGACCGGATTCTTCGAGGCTTGAAGATCGACGAATATGTCCTCGAGGGGTATCTTGGATTTCCAGTAATCATCGGGCATCGGAATGTAATTTTTGGCCATTACACCGCGAACCTCAGTCTCCACTTCTATGTCCATTAGGCACTTCATGTACGCCCACAGCTCGTCCTGCCAAGACTTCGCTACCGTCACGAGCTGCTGAAGATTGCCGCAGAGACTAGCGTAGATTGCTCGATAGAATTGTCCTGGACAAGGCAAAACGGTTAACGCAATCTTTCACCTCGGATCTACGCTTAAAGGCGTACGACACAGTAAAAGTTCGCATTTTCATTTTTTTTCCTGATAGTTTATAAACTACCAAAAAACGAAGAAAAAAAATCGAACTTTTTAATGTCAAGAATATCTTGTTAAATTTTTATGTCGAAATTCAACGAATTATGAATGTTGGAGACCGTTATGTGGAAAGTGGCGGAGCACTCAAACAGCTGCTCGAGCAGCGGCGCGGCCGAACTTTGAACACGTTTTTCTCAAAACGTGATTTTCAAGATCGGTGTCCCTCATATCTTAAAAATGGCTTGATGGATTTTTATGAAAATTTGTACTCATATCCGTCAACACATTCTTTACCACTTGACGGTATCGTAACTTAAGAAAATAATAAAAAATAATTCAATGTTTAAAAATGGGTAAAAATCGACATTTTTCAAATGGTCGTCATTTTGCCATTTTTTACCCCCAAGAAGAACCGTGTATATATCATTCGTTAAGAGATTGGATCATTTGTTAAGCCCTTAACTCAATCTTTCACCTCGGATCGACACTTAATTCGGTAAAAAAAAATAAAGTTGACGAACCGATGCGGATGTCTTGTGAAAAGTGCCACGCCGTTAATTTCCACAGGCTCCTGTTTGGATTTCCCTCGGTAGGTAGTTTCGTGTCCGTCAGCGGATTAACGTAGTTGGGATCGTGATGCGGCTGCCATCCCAGCAGACAAGCGGCTCGCCACGGTTGCCCGCAGTGTACGGCGAGTTCCTGGGCTCGCTGGAGTCGACCGCATCGAACCTGGAGAATTATAAATAAATTTAGAATAAAAAAAATTTCACAGATATTTCGGAGTTCGATTAATTTAGGATTTTCACCTCGAAGAACATTCGCGTCTCGAGTCGCGAATCGTCCTCCTTGTCGAGATCGTGAAGCGGCTTTCCCTCCCTTATCGGCGCGTCGGGATCCAGACAAGTGACGAGGGGTCTCGTGGAGCCGAAAACGATTCCGCCCTGACGATTGTGCAGCTGGTGCAACGTATTTTCCCAGGCAACGGTCTTGTCGGTGAAATGCTCGACTTTTGGAAGTTTGTCGGCCTGGTCGACGGCGTTCTTCTCCAGCCAGTCGATTATTAACTGATATTCCCTGATCATCGTCTCGTTCTTCAACAAATTTTCTATAACATCTTTCTCCGACACGTTGTCGTTTCCGTCGGTCTCCATTTTGGTGTGGAAATTCGACGAGGAATGCAAACGATTTTGATAGAGACAATATATCAAACGCCACGTGTTTCTCTCGTTTTCCAGGCTTGTCTCCTCTTCCGACAATTCCGCGTCGTCGACTTTCGCCTGCATACCTAAAAAATATTGAAACCATTTAATGAATTACTCCATTAATATTTATAATATAATTACTGTTGTGTATTAGATATTGAATGCATTTCGCTTTAATAGAAAGATCGGAAAATCATATTGTTTAACGTTATTTATTTGTACGTTGTCTAGTTGTTTATTTGTCTATTAACGAATTTGTCCTTTAACAAAAATCATGATACAAAAGTGTCTCTTTGATGGCTTAAAATAATTTTAATAATTATTAATGGCTTTTAAACGGCTTAAATTAAGTGGCTTTTTAAAATCATTTTCGAAAACTGATTTAACCAAAAATCAATGTAAAAGGCTTTTCACAAAAAGAAAAGTTAATTAACTAATTAAGACATACAAAAATCAATTTTATTGTTATTACTAAACTGTCCAGAAAGGAAGTGTAACACTTATAAAATCTGCACCTGGTTAACTGAATAAATTTTTCTTTTGTTATAAATTCTTGTAAATTCTTATAAATGTTGTGTAAACATATAAAATTATGATTTCGTAAGTTCATGTATAATTTCATGTGAATATCTCGTGTAAACAATTTTTAATCAAAACTCTGTACAGTTTAATCGTACCTCTCATCATCTCCAGTGTATCCGTACAGTTCTGAATAAAATCGGCTACGGTATCGAAGATCTGTGGCTCGGTCGAGTGCGACTGAACGATCTCCAAGAACTGATGATACAATTTATCTGCCGCCTTGCGCCAGGGTTTGTTGGATTTCAATATGAGCCCTGTCGAAGTGCTGCCCTCCATCATTTCCCTGAGGCTCAGATCATTCTTTTCCGAAGTTTGCATAATGTCCCGCACATCGTGTTGCATGGGACGAAAAGACCTCAAGAGCCTGTCGGCTGTACGTACAAACAAGATATTATTTATTATTATCATAGTTTTGTTTTAATAATAACAAAAAAAATTAATTTATATATTATTATATCACGATTAAAATTACACTTTTTTAAGGAATTATAAAAGAAATAAAGATGATGAAAATAAAGCCCGTTAATCAAATAAATAAACAAATAAATAAAAATGTTTGGTGTAAAAATTTTCTTACACGCATAGATGGTGATCGACGTGTCGAAGTCGGAGAGATCGTGCTTGATCGGTTTCGAGTGATGCTCGAAGCGGCTCATCGGGCTGATATCGTTGCGATTATCCTCGTCGGCGTTTTGTCGCGAGGCATATCCGTGCTGGAGCGATATTCTCCTCGGCGTCGAGCCCTTCGAGCTTAACCTCAAAAACGACTTTCGCTGAGCGTTCTCCTGACTCAACAATCCTATGGATTGATCCAGATTCTCCTTCGTGCTCCGCACTGGCTCCATCGTCGCGAAAAATGTTCCGTTCGTTCACCACGATCGCTTTTTTTAAATACAGAGATCACCGCGTTGCCCGGTTTGCCTTCGATCACATCACATTTTCATTTCGCACACGGTGTCTTCTCTCGCAAAGGTTAGCGCGGCAATTGAGGTGATTTGTTTGGCGTTTTGGAGAGTGAACGTGGGCATGCGCAGTCACGTTGTGACTGCGCATGCGCGCGGTCGTTTTCAGGCAAGTGGCAATTTTTCCGAAGCTACGAAAAAATTGTCCGTTGTCGCATGTCCCAAAGTAGACTTTGGGACATGCGATAGCTTACGTATAACATTTCGGCGTTCATAAGTCATAAGTCATTCATAAATCATAAGTCAACCAACTAACAACTTTCTGCGTAACATCTAAAAAATTGTTACTCGGGTGAAAAACGCAAAATCAAAACCACCGCCGAACGAAAAAAGGACGGAAGTGGTGCGGGAGAGAGGACGAGATTGACCGTAAATTCCCGACCGTTCTCGAACGAAAAGCACGTGGACATTGTCGGGGTTGCACGGGTTGTACACAATCGTTAGTTGCTGTCAATATTTTAATAAATTCCCGTGAAAACAAAAGTGATTGAGCAAAGTAATTTCTTCTCGGTTGAAAAAAAATTGCCTTCGAGGCTATTTTGAAAATTGTAAGTGCTAGTTGCAAAAACGTTGCGACAATGAAAAGATAAAAGACGGTTTTCACGTATTTTTCTAGCCTCTCATCTGTTGATTCATTATTCGCGAAATTGTTCCGGGAAAATCGTGTAAATATTAAATTATATATACACATATATAAATATGCCGGAGTGCGGTGTTTGCGGAGGAACGGATTTTTATGCCGAAGCTGGATTTTATTTCTGCAAAGAATGTCAGACACAGAACGAGGTAAGTCGATTTACCGCGTACAGAGAGCCGTGCAAGATTCTTAACGCCGCTGTTTTTCTTTATCAGGATATTCGGGAGGAGGTGCTGGAGCTGCGATTGGACAACACTACGCGGCTCAGAAAAATCCGCATACGTCAAGACAAATCTAGCACGTCTGGTATAACGGAGTAACGAATGCCTTGTAAAGGTAGTATTTTTATCAGAGGATAACTTTGTTTAACGGGTGCGTTTTATTCACAGAACGGAATCAGAATCTGGGCTGGACTACGTGGGAACAGTACAATTTCATACTCATCGGCCTCACGAACGAGCTTGTGGAGCTCGGAGCTTCATTGGACATAAAAATGACAATGTTGCAATTGTGGGCATACTACTTGGGCAAATTGGAGGTAGCTTTCACCAACACCACAAAGAAAAGTATTCCCAGGCTCTCTCGTAAATTTCACAAAAGGTCAGGAACGGAAGTCGGTTTTGGGGACTCCGGGAGTCGGTTATTTAGTACAAAATTCTTAGAATTGGACCATAGGCTCTTTTGGCTTTCTCATAGAGGAAGCTTTGTTTTTGTGAGAAAAAAATGTTGATGTTTTAATGAACACAGAGTTGGACAGTACTTGAAGTACCGGGTGCTTGTTTGGTACATCGAATGCATACTCAAAGTATACAAATACTTTTTAGTACTGCAAGTACTTTTAAGTACATGCTCACATTACGGATACTCAATGCACGGTATTTCTATTAATGTATGATTATCTGTCTAAATTTTTCAACAAGTATAATTTTGTGAAATTTTTTTTTTGTAACTCCATTAAAAAAAAAAATGAGAATGCCCTCGTTTTGTTTTTTGTTAATATGCAATATAACATTTTTTTTAATATGCAATATAAAAAAAAGTGAAAGATGCACTAAAAATATCGTCAAAACGAAGAATTACAAAATTTCAATTTTTTACAATACAAATTTTATGGAATAGTAAACATTTTTTTAATGAAAAAAGGTGCAAAGCAATTTGCACTGGGCTTCCTCATGTATTAAAATTTTGTGCATAGCATTTTTTAATGAGGAAGCCAAACCGATCAATCAAGTTGCTCCTACAGAAAGCTATGCGCAAAATTGTAATAAATGAGGAAGCCAAGAGCAAATTACTTTGCACCTTGTTTTTTAAGTCTACATAACTTTTATAGCTACGAACCTAATTGCGAAAAGTACTTGAGAAATACTTCAAGTACTTGTGATACTTTGTACTTCAAATATTTTTTGGTGCTTCGCCCAGCTCTGAATGAAAATGTTCCAAATCACATTTTTTGTAAAAGTAAATTAGTACAAAATAAACGATTTCTGGAATCCTTGGTCAGTTTTGCATCTGGTAGAATGAATCATATACAATCCAATAATTTTACTACTTCAGAGATTTGATGTATTCGAAATGTAGTAAATTTACTATCATATTAAGATTAATATATTAAACATATAAATCGCTGTATGTTCGAAGACACATACGGGCAATATATTTCAATATATATCCTAAAGAAACAATTTTATCAGGGAAAATATATTTTTTATATCGCAGATATATTTTTTCCCCACACTTTTTTATCCATGCTATATATTTTAACGAATCTTTTTTTACAGAGACGCTGAGATCATTTACGGCAGGGTAGCCCAACGAAAAAAGAACCGAAAACGCGGAACGAGCAATGCCAGCAACACAAGTGCCTCGTCCGTAGTCTCAGGTGTCCTGAGTGAGGCCAGCTCTAATCGAGATCTGAGCAAGCACAAGGTTCGTAATTCGTACTAAAAATTATAATTTTTAATGTGTATGAGATTCGATGAGAAGAAAAATTACACGCTTTTCAGAAACGAATGGTTGAGGCAGAGTACGAGAGATACGTTAAATCTCAAGACAGTTCCGATGGCGATGCGCTGAGCATAGCGAACCAGAGTCTGTACAGTGTGCAATCGAGTCTTGATAGATCGTCTACTCATACGGAGAATAAGTATGTATTTTTTTCTCGTTGACCGCATCGAAATTTCTTCAGATCAAATCAATCGCTCACGAACTACCGTTTTTACTGTTGATTGTCGAATCGTGCAGCATACGATTCACCAAAGCTGCAAAAAAGGAGATCAAGAAGGTCAAGGTGATGTCGTTGAAATTGCCGCGGCTGGAGCGAATTAAGTATCGGAGAAAATACGTGTCGACTGAATACTGCAATGGACCACAAGTTATAACGCCTATGAAGCTGTGGTCGTTGATCTATCTAGGGCTTCGCATTCACGACGAGAACATACAACTCGCGGATATGTTAAGGTTCGTGGAAACTGTGGAGCAGAGTTGGCCAATATTCTAAGTGCCGGGTACCTGTTTAGTACTTTAAGTACGTACTCGAAGTACATAGGTACTTCATCGTACTTCAAGCACTTTTTACGATTTTGTGTGCCAAGCATGAACACTCTTTAGAACACGCTCGCATTACGGATAGTCTTTTTTTAAATTCCATTAAAGAAACCGAAGAGAAGAGAGCACCCTTTTGATTTTTTATAAAACAATGTTTTTGAATTTTTTATGAAACATATCATGGATTTTTAAAAATTATGAATAAAAGTGAAGAATAGATTAAAAATAGCCTCAAAACGGCGAATTACGAAAGATTCAGGGAGCAATTTCTTACAATAAGATTTGCGGCAAATTTTAACCATTAAAATTTCATGAATTCTTAATATTTTTTATGTTCCGAAAAAAGGTGCAAAGTAATTTGCACATAACTCTCTCATTAAAGTACTTAATATTTTCTACATGACGTATTCTTCGGTACTTTGCTCAGCTCTGCTATAAAGTGTCTGCGATCGATCGGATTAAAAATAAAAATCTCTGAATGATTTTATTTTTATTTTTTATAGATTCGGCCGGGAAGGACACTTGTCTTGCTATAGATTGGATCATCTGCTCCCACCGGAAGTGACGTTGACGAGGAGCGAGACACATTTACTTCATCAGACGAAAGAAATAACGCACAAGAGTTTAAGGCGTACCGTCGCGTCTCTGGCGAAATATCTCGATGTCTGGGAGACGATAAAACCTGACTTTGCAGTATTGCTGGAGCGCTATTGCACGGAGCTGCAACTACCGAGTACGTAATAAGCATGTACGTAACGTACACTCGAGTCTCGAAGCACGGCGAATTAAAGCGTCGATAATAAAGGCATCATTCTGATCTATTTTTAAATCTTGCAGAAGAAATAGCGATCTGGGCGGAACGAATGATGGCAATGTCGCGGCCGAAAATGGCTTTCAACAAGAAAACTCCTTTCTTTCCGAACTACGAGGGCAGAGTGATGGCGTTTATCGTCGTAGCGATGAAGATATTATTCGGACTCGACGGAATAACCGAGTATGAGATCAGCCGAGTTGCCGAAAAAATTAACAGGTAATCAACGTCGCGAGTAGCTAAATAAAATTTGACAAGTTTCGTCGAACTGGCTTGTACATATAGGTTGCGTTCTTCGATGCAATTTTGCTGTGTTCGGCTAAATCCATAAATATTTGGGTGACTTCTTGAATGCAGTTCTGCTTTGTTCGACTAAATATTTGAGATTAATCCACATTTACACGCAGCTGAAATGGGCGTTCTTACATTCAACTCTGGTCACAGTTGAGGGTTCAGTGTTAACACAAAAGTGCTCTGATAAGCGTTCTTTTGTTATCAAAACGGACGAGATGTTTCCCGCGGAAAGAGTCGGATGTACCATTGGCAATTAACGAGCTCGGAGCACTTCACTGTTGCACTGCTCGGCCAATGCTTGGGGCCTGCAACTTTTCGCATTCCAATTGCAAACAATAAAATTTTTGTTACTCGCGGAGAAACAAAAATGATTAGCATTTTTTGTCCAAATTACACGGTAAAAAAATTATTTTCTAATAATAAGTAATAGATCAAAATCGAGAAAAAATGACAAATTATCCTTTGAAAAAACTGAACAAACATCTACCTTTTCGAAAATTACCACAAACCTGTTAGTGTTTTTGCCAATCCACTGCAATTCATGTTTTTCTACGTTAAGGAAATCTGCAGTAATACAAATACCCGTCCACTATAATCAATAGATGCGTAAAGTTTTGTATAAACGACTTTAAAAATGTAGCACTCAGTTGGCTAATGTGAAGCGTCCAAGCCTCCTTAAAAAAAGACCCCGCACGAGCACTGGACGGTCGTAAGTAAAAGAACGCATAGCTGAGCAGAACTGCATTCGCGAACGCACTCATAAAGATTCGGAAAAAGCGCTGTCGACGCATTCGATTGTTTCAGGCTTCGCATAAAAAAGCAATAGGGTTAAATTTAACGTTTGACCCTTTATAAGTCACATCGCCCGAAACGGGACTAAAGGATGCAGAGTGCAGTCCACGCGTTACTACGGTAGCGCCCAAGAGTCGGAATAGAGGTGTGACTTATGAAGGCGTAATACCGCTTAAGAAAAAAAAAAAAAAAAAAAATAGACAAATCATGTCTACGACGGAAACGTCGTCCACGGATGAGGATTCGTCGAGGCCATCGTCGACAACGGAGCCCTGTGTAATAGTGCACGGCGGTATTGGAGCGGAGTACTCGGCAACATCGGTATTCGCTGAAATGGTAACGGCATGTAGAGTTTCCGCGTCTCTGGCATATCAGAAAATCCTGAGCGGCCTGAGTGCGGTGGAGGCGGTCGAGGCTGCATTGTGGTGGCTCGAGAATGACGAATTCTTCAATTGCGGCTACGGCTCGGTCGTTAATAACGAAGGTATTCAAATCATCTACACTGGATTACACCAAATCGTGAATTTCTAAAAAAGAAAAAAAATAATTAAAATTGAAATGAAAAACATTCCAAACGGAGCAGGCTTCGTGGAGATGGACGCGTGTATGATGAACGGTACGACGAGCGAATGCGGCTCGGTCGTGGCCATAAGAGACGTCGAACATCCGATATCTGTGGCTCGCTACGTGATGAAGAAATTTCCCAACACCATCGTCGCCGGCGAGGGTGCCAGGAGATTGGCAAGATCAGCTGGTATCAACTCTGTAGCTCGGGAGAGCATGATAGCTCCGTCCGCTCATTTCTCCAGCGAAACAAAGTACCAAACTGCAGTCCCGGGATATTTTAACCCTGGGAGCGATGACGGGAGTGGCGAGATATTAAAAAGTAATGAACATCGAGCACGCTTTTTACCCGTTCGAGTTCGCATATCGAACGAAGCCACTGACAGAAAAGTCGATTAATCTCGGGATAGGCGGCAGCCTCGGAGCCGTCGGCTGCGTCGCTTGGGACGGACGGACGATCGTGGTCGGAACTTCGAGCGGAGGCTCGAGGGGTAAAATGGTCGGACGGGCAGGCGATTCATCGTTGATGGGCTGCGGAACTTTCGCCGACCGACATTCAGGCTGTTCGCTGACCGGCCACGGAGAGTCGATTATAAAAATAGCTCTGGCAAGATCGATCGTCGAGGAATGCTCGATTAGAAATTGTAGTCCTCGGAAATGTTTAAAAAATCGTTTGGATAGGTTTACCGATCGGTGGGGTAAAACGGCCGGAGGCGTTGTACTGAGGGTCGACGGCTCATGGGCAGCGTACAATTCCAGTGGGAATCCGCTGCCTTACGCCGTTATTAAGAATCGACGCATAAATTTTGCTTCCGACGAGGGCGAAGAAAAAACAGAAAAATATTGCGATCCTAATGAAGAGCAATTGTGCAAATGCGGGTTTACATAAAATGGAACGAATACACTCAGCTTCGAATTTACGAGAGTTCGTTCAGTTATTTCGAGTGCTTTAAGCGTTTACGACACAGTAAAATTTCGATTGTTTTTTTTTCTAGTAGTTTATAGTGTCAAGAATCTTCTGTTAAATTCTTATGTCGAAATTCAAATAATTATGAAAGTTGGAGAATGTTATGTGGTGGAGCGATCGAGCAGCTGCGCGGCCGAACTTTGAACGCGTTTTTTCAAAACATGATTTTCACGATCGGTGTCCCTAATATCTCAGAAATGGCTTGATGGATTTTTATGAACTTTGTACCGATATACTTCAACAGAATCTTTAGTCGTTCAAGGTCTCAATAAAAAAAATAGTAAAAAAATGAGTCACAGTGTTGAAAAATGAGTAAAAATGAACTTTTTCAAATGGGCGCTATTTTGCCTATTTTTTTGTCCCTCGTCAAGGACCGTGTTATTTATAACTGTTTAAGCAACAATAACAAAATCTTATTTCTGATAAAATGACAAGTTGATCAGGGACACCGCAAAGGAACTTAAAAAAAATTATATAAAAAAAATCCTAAATGTTTTTTAATATATCCTCCTTCAACCCTAAAAAATTGAACCGATGAAGTGTATATTTATCGATGACAAAATCACGAAATATGCACACGTTTTTATCAATTTACTGTGGCGTATGCTCTTAAACACGTGTACGATGGATGGTCGAATAAATAGTTTTATTGACATTTTCAGCACTGCAGCGACGAGAGAGGTGCTCGACACGAGACTCTTCAGCTTCAGCGAATGGCAACGATACATCGAGTGTCGACGCAGCATACTGGCCAGTCGTCACTATCCAACGAAACTCAAGAGAGAACCGGACCTATATGGCAGCAGCGATCTGTACCTGAAATTCATGAGCCACGTCAAGTCAAAATGCAGTGACAGGGAGGAGCCCGAAGTTAAGAGCTACAAACACGTATTACCCCGTGAACTGAGCGACGCGATGAAAACGAGCATCGAAAAGTTGCACGAGTGTGCCAAACCGGTAACAAGAGACGTGGACGTTTTTGAACCGTCCTTGACACCACAGCATTCGTACCTCAAACAACTTTTGGACGATCCCGAAAGAGACTTACCGTCGAATCTTCGCGTGAATTTCAACTCTATGAAAATCGACTATGTCACAAATCCGGAAACGTGAGTTGTTATCTTTTGCACGAAAAATCTGTTAAACAAAAAAAAAACATTTCTACATTCGTGGAGGCTGGAGTGCTGCACACTACACTAAAAAATTTTGTTTGATAATTAATGAACGATATTGGAAGCTTTTTTACATAAACAGTTGCTGAAATTTCAAACACATGTGTGTTACAATTTTACTCTAAAATTTTTATTTTTAATGCACATTTTTGTAAACTTCGGGCACAAGATTTGTAATTTTTATATCTGGAATATATATTTTACAAAAAAGGTACAATAATGTTCAATTAATGTAATTAATGTAAGCAAATTTCAAGTTCCAGTACATTCAATTTACAATTTATTTTGGCAGGGTAGTCACATTTTTAAAAGTTCGTATAAACGACTTTAAAAATGCAGCACTCATTTTTGTATGAAGCTGTCCAACCTCTTTAACATTCCAGTTGTCGACGGGATTTCACAACGTTTTTTCATTCAAAATATTTGCATTGTAAATTAAAAAATTTTTTGAAAATTAATCATACAAAAAAATGTTAATTAATTTTAAAAAAACACTTATAAAATTATCAAGAAAAAAGATCGTGAAACTTTATAGATCCAAATTTTTGCCAATTTTCTAGTGTGCAAAACTTCTTTACCGTGTAATTCGAAAAAAATGCTGGTCACTTTTGGTTTCTCCGTGAGTGCCAACAATTTCATTGATCGCAATTCAAATGGGAAAAATTTCAGGCTCGTGGCACTGGCCAAGCACTGCGACATCGAATTGGAAGTTGCGGACACGGCTATGCACTTCATCGAAAAGGTCGTCCCGCCCTTCGAGCAGCCGAGCTTGCCGACGATGAAGGAATTCAACGAGCTCGTTCGAGTGGAGCATTCTTCGGGCCGAAAGACACATCAAACACCGTTGGAGCGCGAATTATGTGAGGACGCATCGGGATATCTTCAGCGCAAGAATCCCGGCAGTCTGTACGTCGATTCGCCGAAACTCGCCGATTACAAACTCAGCCGCAAGTCGCTGAGGTATCAACGTCGCGAATTCGTCAGCGACCCACCGGACGATTTCGGTTTCGACGAAATCGCGCCAAATGGAAAGCTCAGGGTCGGCAACGACGATGATTCCGATTGCGGGAGCGTGCGTTCGTCCAGCGTCGATAACGGCACCGAGTCCGGACAGGACTTTGACGAAGACTGCAAGTTCGATATCGATTTCTTCGCAAAGTACAACGTCAGCCTATCGCACTTCGAGAAGAGCATCATATTCGGTAAAGAGGTTTCCTGGTTTCCCAAAAAAGTCAAGCGCGAAATTGTGCGAGATCCGGTGACGGGAAAATTCGTCTCCAACGCTAATCCGACGAGGCCGGAGAACGGAGAAAAAGTATCATCCGAAACGGCCAAACGAAAAAATTCTAGTCAGCCCAAGAAGGTCAAGGAAGAGCCTATCGCCCCAGCTGAATCGAAAGAGAGTAATTATCATCCCGACGAAGCAGCGGAACAAACACTCGCATTGCGTTCGAGTTCCGTTCTTGCACGGCCCGACGAAAAGTGCGGTGGTACGTGCGGCAGTCACATTCTCGACTCTCATTCGTGGAAACAATTTGCGAAGCTCTACAGACCGTACGGCGAGTATTGGATGCATCGTTGCCACTTCAGTCGCGTGAAGCACAAAAATTTCCGTCACTTCGAGAGAGAACTGCCCGACAGTTTTCGATGGTTGTTGGAGGAATGCTCGAGCGTGGTGGAGATGGCCACGGAGGA
Source organism: Ichneumoninae sp. B BG-2022a (assembly GCA_030522725.1). Taxonomy (NCBI): domain Eukaryota; kingdom Metazoa; phylum Arthropoda; class Insecta; order Hymenoptera; family Ichneumonidae; species Ichneumoninae sp. B BG-2022a. Next base: position 27,484 of record JAPYZD010000578.1, read on the forward strand.
TCTGTACGAGGAAGTTTGCCTGGTGGAATCGTATTACGCCGATGTCCTGAAACCTTCGAATCTTCCCTCGTCCGGCGATCGCTACAACGTCGAGAGCTATCGATCCAAAGCCCATTACAATTTGGTGAGGAGGAGATGGTAGAGACGGGTCGTCGAAAAGAACCCTGGCGATACATCGAACATTCCTATAAAAATGTATCGCAATTAAATCTTTAAGTAGAATTTTGCAAATAAATTTTTTTATTCTCGCTAATGAGTTCGTCGACGAGTGAGCCGGCTTGTTGCGTGCGGTACTTATTAACCCATCCCTCTTACTCCACTTCGAAGTCGCGGTAATAACGGAATCGAGACTACGAGGCCCCGGTCGATAGACGACCCTGAAACGCCAACACGGAGACCCGACCGCACGTCGAAAATCATTATCTACGGTTAAGGTGGGCGCCTTACGAAAAAAAAGAATTGTTAATGATGGTCATCGGCAAACGTACACTGACAGGATCTAATACAATTAAATCGTACACCTTCTATTGTTCCATTCCCCTTTCATAATTATAATAATTATAATAATTATTATGGATTAGATAGCAAACGAATGAATGAGAGATATTAAAATCCATTCTTCCATCCATCGGTAATTGTTTCAACATTGAAAGTTTCGATGACATAATAAAATAAGTATATAAAATATATGTGAAAAATATATTCATATATATTTTTTAATGATATCGACACTTGATAATGATAATGGTGATTGTGCGCCTTATGAAAAAAAAACCCAAGGATTGTTGATAACAATCTAATACAATTAAATCGTTCACCTTCTATTCTTCTATTCCTCTTTCATTTATTATTTAAGTAGTTCTTGCAAACTTTCAGAAAATAATCATAAAAATTATCATGGATTCAATTGCATACCAATGAATGAGAGATATTAAAATCCATGATTTATTATTAAATCTACGATGATAGGTAAATCAGATAGGCACGATGATAGGTAGTGATCAGTATTTCAACTATGAAAGTTTCAAAGTCATTGTAATAAAATATTTTAAAAATTATACATATATATTTTTTAACGGTACCGACGCTTGATAATGACAATGATAATTATGGGTGATATTAACGCGGTCACCGTTTAAAAATCATTAGCTACGGTTGTGCGCGTATTACGAAAAAACCAAAAAAAATGGTTCATAATCATCAGCAAACATACACTGAAAAAATCTACTACAATTTAATCGTACATCATTTATCCTTCTATTCCGCTTCCATTTATCATCTGCACAGTTGTTACAAACTTTCAGAAAATAATAAAAATAATGATGAATTCGATCGCAGAGAACTGAATGAGGGATATTAAAGTCCATTATTATCATTAAATCTACGATGATAGGTAAATCAGCAATTATTTCTACTACGAAAGTTTCCAGGCCTTTACGATAAAAAAATATATATATTTTTAAAAAATGATACACAATTTCAATCGAAGCATATCGCGGCAACAGTATTAAATTAGCGCGATCGATCGGACGGAATTTCTTTCGCGGAGCGTGTAATTTTCTATGAGCATCGTCCAACCGGCAAAAAAAAAGACGAATGCTGTATATCTGGTAGTCAGAGCAACTGTTGCGCTCGAGTTTCGAGGTTCGATTCGGCAAAGCTCGGAGAGACTCGGTACGCTCTCGTCTGCTACGTTTCGTCCCTTTACTACTGGCTCCTGTCCTGTCTCTCCCCGTACACTCCACTCTCACGCTACACTCGCGACGGCAGCGGCCGAGAAAGCAGCCGTAGTAGCAGCCAGCACGACCCAGCAGCTTGGCACAGTGTCTCGCGAGAGGCGCACACAGCTCCTCCGACGTTCGGTGGTAAACACATCCGTCTGTGTCGGTCGAAACAGCTCCGCTGTCATTGAATCGTGTGGTTTTTTGCGTAGACCTGCGAAATAAAAAATTTAAATAAATAAAAAATACCCCGAGAAAAGCGACTAGCGATAACGACTCATTTGTGTGCATCTCACAGAACTAGATTTATCCTTCGGCGAAGAAGGTTGTGGAGTTGATGAAGCGAGAATACAAGTAGTGCTATTCCGGTTCTGTGGCAGTGAAACGTGCAGTGCGTATATTCCATCAAATCCCAATATACATACATATAAATACATTAAAAAAAAATGCCTTCTTAAAAACAAAAAATCCAAAAAGTCAGTGACATTCCAATTTCGCACAAAAAAAAAATATCTTAGCAATAGAATATTTCATCCCGCGATTATTCACGCCACCGTGTAATCGCAGAAACTATCCTGGGGACCGAGCGACCTTATTTTTCGGTGAGTATATTTCAATCCATTGATCGACCAAAAAAGAAGAACAAAAAATCGTCGCCAAAAATTCCTTTCTCCGGATATTGCGTTGCATTACGTCCACCGAGATCGGCCGCTTCCGGTCCTCCGCGGCGCGGACATCGGGAGATATGCACGGTGCGCTTGACACTGAGAGACGATTTTTGGGAGCCGGCGTTTCGTGCGGCGCTCGATCCTCCGGCCACATCCTCGCACATGACACCGCGCGTGGTGACGTGCTCGCTCTCTCTCGTGCTGTTTCCTCGACTCTCCGCCTCTCTCGCTCTCCCGGTCGCTGTCTATGTGGTTTCGCTCGCCCCCCCCCCCCCTCCCTCGTGCGGCTCCCTCACTCATTTTACCATGAGGGGTTAGCGTGAGCCGGAAAGTCGTCGTGCAAAACGGTACCGCGGTACGAGAGACTTCGCCCCGACGTCCGTCGTCCCGATCATTGCACTCGTCTATCCCTCGCAGTTTCTCCCCCACCCTCTGACCGCTACAGAAACGCTTCTTTTTCCTGGCACGAGTCCAAGGAATTCCCCCGAGCCGGCGGGGGGAGGGAGGGGGGGAGGGGGAGAAAAAAAGGAGGTAGACTGCACAAAGTGCACAGACGGTTTCCACCAAAACTCGACCGGCGGCTCGTGTCCCGAGAGCTCGGCGACGAAAGTAACGAGAAAAAAAAAGAACAGCGGAGAGGGGGAAATAAAAACAACAATAGACGGACCTTTTAGCCACTTCGATTCTTGGTCTCGGGCATGTAACGTTTCGCTTTGCTACTTTCGAGATAGAAACGAAACGTGAGGCATTTCGCGTCGCTCAGAATTGATGAAAAAAGGTTCTGTGCAGGATGCAGACAAGGTTTTATGTTTTCGGAATTGGTCGCGAGAATAAGCGATCGTGGCGATGAAAAAAATATGACCTTCGAGACACGAGCCAAAAAGTCGCTGGGTCGCCGCCGGACGGGAATAAAAATCTCTTCGTTCGTCGTCTTGTAATCTTTTTGATGTGGCGAAGTTGAAGCGGTAACGAGGACAAAATAAAGGGAAAAGAAGAAGAACGGGGAGAGAGAAGTAAAAACGACAATTCCATTCTTGGACTCGAGCATGTAACGTTTCGCTTCGCTACTTTCTCGAGAAGAAAAAAACACGAACGATTTCGTACTACTCGGAATTGATAAAAAAAAAAAAATAAAACATTTCGTATCGCTCAGAATTGATGATAAAAACCTTATGTGCACGACACCCAAGTTTTCGTCGTTTCGGAATTAATCGCAAGAAAAAGGTGATCGAGTCGATGAAAAAAGAATAATCTCCGGGACCCGAGCCAAGACCGCGCCGGGCGCCGGACGACGATAAAAATCTCTTCGTCCATCGTCTTGTAATTTTTTGAACCGTCGAAGTTGAAGCAATAACAATCGAGTTTTACCACGAGCGGGTTATCGTCACGTATTCGTGGGTGGAGTGTCTCAGCGGGACGAGGGGCTCGACACGTTCTCATCAAAAGTTCGACCGCACGAAGTCGTCGAGGTCGAGGTATTACCCTTCCTCTCGTGTTTTGTCTCGAGTACTACGAGCTTCGCCCAGGACGAGCTTCGCCCATCCAGTTTGTCGCTAAATGGACGTTCAACTTGTAAATATATCCATTCCCCGTTCGTGCACGATGCACCGAGAGTTTGCCCATTTACCCACAACACACACGTCATCCATGCACACGCATAGACCAACACCCGTTCGTCCGCCTCGATAAACCAGAGCGCAATACTCGAAACAATAGAGACCTACGCTTTTACTCTCTCACAGTTGTAATAAGTTGGTCGTTGGGTCGCTTTAACGCCCACGATACTCCGCACGGCGCATCGAACGTTAAAACAGTGTGCGAGCCCCGCACCATAGCCGGCGCTCTCTCGCAACGGCGTAAAACCCGTTGCTCGGCTCGCGTCGGACTGTTTGTCTTGCAGCTATGTAGTGGTAGCCGGAAGAGCGCGGGGCAGGAGCGGGGCGAAAGAGGCGGCGGGGAGGAGTAGTGGAAGGACGAGGTGAGCGGTGGCCGAAGAGAGTCTTGAAACTCGATCGGTATAGCGGCACGTACTCGGGCCGGAGGGACCTAACCGCACTTCGTGTCTTCTTCCGTACCTTTCCAATTTTGTCCACGGGAAGAGGCAGGCAGTTACATGCAAGCGGTGTAGTCATCGACGATCCTCTTAGTTATTGGCCCTACGTACGTGCCATTTCCTCCGATGTTCGAACCGCCGTACAACGATAGAAAAGCCTGCCAGCGACTGTTACTTTTGATCTACGAAAAAAAAACTTCTCCCCTCGCCGCGCTGACTCGGATGCTCTTTCGCCGGCCAGCACTTAGCGGCGACCCTTCCGCGCGCACGGTTCTCCTCGTTTCGATCTCGGTAAACTTGTAGCCCGTCTGTTTTCTCTAACGATTTCGATTCTCTACGGTGGAGACATGTGCGGAGAGTTTCTCGTACGAGACTCGTGTCGAACGTGTTCCAAAGGTGAACCCTCCGGCGAGCTTAGCCGCGTACATTTACGTGTGGCTCGCGTTTGTCCGCTGTGTATGCGCTCGACGGTGAGCCATCGGAGATTATCGGGATAATTCGGATTTGGCTTTGTCTTCAACCTCGGGCACTGTAACATCCGATATAGGCGCATTCAATTATCTCGTGTGTCGTCCTAAATTCCAACAAAGAGAATTTGCATCGTGCACGAGCACACGCCGTCTTTGTACCTGGGACGCGGAAACTCTGTGGAAGAAAACGCGCTCTCACATAGCAAGCAATTAGTCGAAGCGACACACCACGCGCGCCCGCAGTGTGTATCCGTACGGTTAATGTATATCGTGATGCTGTATATTTAACCTCGATTAAAGTTGGGCCGAGATAGATTCGCGGGGGACGAGACTTAAAGAGGATGTTCCCCCGTTTCGCTCCACCGAGAGAGAAATGTTTATCGTGCGTGCATGCGTATGTATCTATATCCGAGCGTATTTCGACGGGCGAAACGAATTTGCATTGTACGTGCTTAGGCCGGAGGGATAAGCGTGACGGAATTTACAGGCGCTTACTGTCGATGCGACAAAAATCTGACCCTTGGCAATCGAATTTAAAGTCGTCGCCGGGAAGAAAAAAATAGCTATCGGGAATTCATTGACGGGTATTTATGCTTGGAGATTTGATGTTGATACGATTCAACGATCCGTCCAAAAATATAATAAAGACAATTTTAAGTTTTGCTTAAAACTTTAAGTATTGCTTAAATCTTTAAGTTTTGCTTAAAACTTTAAGTTTCGCTTAATACTTTAAGTTTTGGTTAAAGCTTTAAGTTTTGCTTAAGACTTTAAGTTTTGTATAAGACTCTAAGTTTTGCATAAGACTCGAAGTTTTGCATAAGACTCAAAGTTTTGCATAAGACTCGAAGTTTTGCATAAAACTCGAAGTTTTACATAAGACTCGAAGTTTTGCATAAAACTCGAAGTTTTACATAAGACTCGAAGTTTTGCATAAGACTCGAAGTTTTGCATAAAACTGGAAGTTTTGCATAAAATTCGAAGTTTTGCATAAAACTTCAAGACTTAAGTAAACCTTTTAGTCTTAAATAAAACGTTAAGGTTTAAACAAATGTTTAGTAAAATTTTGCACCCCGAACACTCCATTGTTCAATGGCAAAATATGATGTGCAAATATTCGACAATTGCACAGAGAAAAATATCTATGTTCTCGTTCCGACCAAACAATAGAATTTTACTCACTGACCGTTAATTGAAAGAATTGTTTCTTACGAATTGTAATTAAAAAATTATTTTTGACCCCGCAAAAATCGATGTATAATGATTTTTTAATTTTACCGTGGGACCTCGATTATGACGGGGCTCGTTCCTCAATCAGTCAAACCGAAGATCGATCATAACCAAGAGAGACATCGATAGAGCGATTCGAGTCGAGCATCGTATCGGGTATGGAATAATTGATCAGGCATCTCCACTCACCCACGCGATTCATGCAAATCACTCGATTTACATCGTTCCATCGCTTTCCGAGCGTTTCCCCATCTGGCGCTCAGTCTTGCCTATGTGCGATGCGTCGCAGAATTCACTCGCCCCGTAACCTGCTGCTCCAGTCTCGTCGCGTAACCATTGTACGTGTACCGGCGTAAAAGCAGGTATACTGTAGAGGCGGGCTGTGCGAGTGGCGGAGCCGCAAGGGATTATATTCCGCGAGCAATCCGTCGACTCATCTGACTTCATTCCTTTTTCTATCTCCCTGTGCCTCTCGTTGGCTTTGCTCACGTATATATATTATATATATATATATGTACTGCACGAGTAGAGTTCCCTCGGCCGGAAGGTCAGGCGCGTGCGGTTCGCGTTTCGGGCACACGCTCGCCGTGGCCCCGAAAAGGATTCTTTTATTTTTGTTTCCACTCTTTCGCCCTATCCCGTTCTCGCTACCGGTCGATTATGCATTCCGCACGTCGAGTATCCGCAGAGACTAAGGGAGGCCTACGGTTCGTCGAGTTCGCGGGGTAAAACAGTTCTCCGCATTTGTTGCCGAAATCGAAAGCACTCGGCACAGCTGTATCGAGTACAGTCGGCGGATTGGACTCTGCAGAGCCGCGGATCGATCCTCCAGTGTGAAGCGTATTAATACCCTCTTTCCTGCGCGACTTAATAGCGCGCATGATTAACATTAATTTTTTATTTCTCGAAAAACTCAATTTTTTCGATATCGAACACGAAGCGGAAAGAAATTTTTAATTCATGTTCCGTGCATAGGATAAAATTTGGCGTTAATTTTCTCGTTAAATCGTTAATCTCGTTAAATTTACAGAATCCATCACAGTACATTCCTCCAGAGTTCGCAATACGCCGTGATATCTCCGTAGTAATTATTTAAATTTTTTCGAAATTAAGAATCGAGAGAAGAAATTTTTTATTAATATGCCTTGCATCGGATAAAATTAGCTATCAAAAAATTACACCGGGAAAAACGAACTTTACTCAATAGCAGACAATCCATCACAGTAAAACCCATAATGCTTGTAAAACGCGTAGATATCTCCATACGCATTCGTGCCATAATTTTTTTGAACATATTCGCATAGTCAAAATCCCGGTATATCTTTTTTATTTTTTCAACGTACAGAGAAACCCACGAAATGTATTTCTTTTCGCGAAACGGAATTTTTATCGCCGCGGCCCTATTTTCTTTTCTTCGCATGTCCCATTTTTTAACGACCGGTGACACGGTTATAACATCTGTACCAAAGCGAGTCTGTATATACAGGTGAATAGAGCGAAGCGGCACCGAGCATTCGGGAACAAAGAAATAAAAAAGTGGGCTTTCCTTGCGTCACGAGATTATTGCTCGCCCGCTCGGAATTTTTTTTATCATTTTTTTATTTCTATATATAATTCCATGTATCGTCGGTTCTCCGGTCGGGCGAGAGAAGAAAAAGTGGTAACGTAGCGGGCGTCGTGTGACGGTCCCGTATTTTGAGTTAGTATATTTGGCACAGGAAACTCAAGTTAATATTCTTGCTAATCTTTGTGCAGTCAGCACCTTCCGTGCGAACGCTCATGCTCTCACGGTAGCGGTCCAGCCGCTGCATCCGCGACGCGCGGGCAGCGGCCGTCTTATCAGCGCGTAAGAATACCGCGTCGCGCGCAGTAATAGGCGAGGGCCCTAAGGTAAAGGTACCAATGATCGGACGGTTAAGAGCAGCCTAAGATTCTAGCAGTTATTAATTTATCAAGAACATTTTTTTTCTTGAAATAACCGAAACCAA